>JAGQEM010000064.1:0-128486 GCA_019202945.1 Corynespora olivacea
GAAATTCATATCAGTTTAACACGTACGAAATTGAAAAGAAGAGATTTTATTACTAATATATAGAAAAGAGAAAAATACCCCCCCCTAAAGCACCTAAGTATAGTACTGGCAGTAGATACTATAGCTCTACCAGACACAGGAGCTGCACGCACCGCCCTGGAAACCAGCCACCATACGGCACTCCTCAAACAGCAGAGCGCCAGGGTTACCCCTACAGCGCTAAGAGCAGCTAGTCGCCTTAAGGCGACTACAGCTCTAGACGAGCAGCGCGCGGAAGTAACCCTCCTAGTATATAATCTTAGCCACAAACCTGGGTAGATCCGTGTTAGCGGGCAGGATAACTACTACATCGCGTGAAGGCATAGTAACAACAGCGTCCTCCTCCGGCTATTAAAGTTAGTGACTATACGGGAAAAATACTGAGCCTGTACGCACGTTGACACAAATCATTGCCATGAAACGACAATTACCAGCCTGCCTAGTGGGCAGGACAATACAAATTCAGCCACCGGGAGCAGCAGAAATAGTCAGGGGCCCGAGGGCTGACTAGGTAGGCCCGAGGGCTAACTGGTTAGAAGTAGGGGCAGTGAAGGGCACGAGAGCTATAGCGTGTAATAAGGATAAAATTAGAATTTTTTTTTTCTTTGTTTTGCTAGGAGTTAGTATTGTACGTAAAGAAGATTAGGAAAAAGGGGGATACTCAGCTACGTACGGGGAAGAGTTAATATAAAGGAATGAGCTAAAGGAGAACTTAGAAGGCTCAGAATGGCTGTACTTATACCCAGGGCCGGTACTGAGCCGTCCTGCTACTGCTATGAGCCTAGAATTTACTTTAGTAGGTGTGGTTTGTTTGTACTATACTTGTATACACCATTCACATTACGGTACCCCGTGTGTACGGTAGAGAGGAAGAATTCCGCCAACCCTCTAAGCCATCTAGCTAATCCCCAGGTGCTAGAAGGCGGTATATTTCCTTATCTGGCTAATTATAAGACGCCACAGCGGTATATTCCCCTTAGAGGCCTGGTGGGTGCCTAATAATGAGGCCGTATGACTGTTTTTGCTTTCTTTGAAACCACCACATTCACTAATCAGGTTCCGCACGGCGGAAACACAGAGAGATAATTAATGATTAATAATTAATAATTACAGAAGGAGGAATAACCCCGCACGATAGGAGGAAAGGGAGACAGGAGAAGAAGCAGATATCTCTAATAAAGAAAAAGTTACTAGTATCTGTATGAGGTAATATCTAATGTCTGTATGGTCATGTGACGGCTACTCTTACATAACTAAGAGCACTGTGTGCAACCGTTTCAGGTTGCGTATATCTTTTATCCTACTCGTGTGTAGATAGAACCTCTTTACACGGAATTGATTAATCATCTTTGTCACCCCCTTGTGCGCGCCTGCTATGATAATTGGTCGTAAATTATCACAGCCCATTCAACACTCCACCTGTTATGCGGTCTCAGTAGGGTCAAGAGTAATAGGATGTCAGTGGAGTTACGGCCTTTTACTTTTTCTTTGCGGACATTGTTATTTGGGGGCGAGGGGCTAAATTGGCGTTTGCTATTGTGATCAACTTTCTGACACGTTCGTACTTTAATGTATATAGTTCGGTTGACCCAAACTGCGAAGATGAGCGTGCCGTCTTAGAAAACAAGGTAAGTGAAAAAGATCATAAAACAACGGCGTTTCATTAAACAACAATCACGCTTCCACCAGGACTAGTACACTCCCTTGAATCTCCTCGCTTCCCACCACCATTCCTCCCCTTCTTAACATCGAATTTAAACGCCTTGATCCTCTTCCTCTCCCTCTCACTCAACGGCACCAAAGCCGCATGCTCAACCGGCTTTGCCATCTCGAACCTTTCTTCCTCCTCTATTACATCTACCTCTTCATAGCCATACTTAACACCCCTCTTGACACGTTTAGCAGCTCTTCCATGCGGCTCCAGTCGGTCTCTCTTCATCCTCAAATCTTTATCAACACTATACTCGTGATCAAAATAATACATTTGAGCTTGTGGCGGGGCTGACATGGCACAGGAGAAAATTCCGGACGCGGGAATGGGTTGCGGAGATAGAGCCTGGTTTCGGATGTTTGGGAGGGAGGTGGCTAGGCTTGGGATTGTAGCAGGGAGATATCCAGCCCCAACCCAGGCAGTTTCTAATTCACATTCGACATCTGTCCTCAGTCCCTCATAGCGTTCCTCCAGTTCTGAAACTCGTCGGTAGAGACCCTGCTCTACACCCTCGTTAGCTAGATCGATGAAAGGGCCGCGGCATATGCCTTCGATTTCGCGGGAGGTGAGGATCAGGTCGTGAATTTTCTGGGCGAGCGGGAGGGAAAGGAGGAGGGTGGTGAGGGGGTTTGATACTGTGGATATGGATGGAGGACAGGTGGAAATATGTGGCTGGGAGGTGTGGGTGCTTGCGCAATTTATGGGGGCTTCGGAGAGAGATTGGCGGATTATGCGGGAGGGACCGTTGAGGAAGGGGGCGCGTTTGCGTTGAAGGTTTTTGCTAGAGTGGTTGGACATTATGGTGAGGTGTTTAATTGTATGTTGCGGATAGTGTAAATGTGGCAGATATTTTCATGTAGAAGTAATAGTTCGTTGTTGCAAGATGATCTGTTTCTGCGATGTTGGATATGTGGGGATTTTTGACAATCCGAGACAAGTGAATAAAAGTCGGCCTCGAGGGGTTATGAAAGGCATTGTACTGTTAAGATTTTTTTGATGGAATGAAGACAAGGATGTACCCGATCAGGGCGTCTTGCCTCCCAAAATAGCACTTTCTTTCTTTATTCCCCACCTGAAAGCTGTTTCACCGTGGTTGCTTCATTCAGCACAGCAATAAGACTGCAACAATATCACTCAACCTAGCGATAACATTTACGTGTATCATTTGGAACATTAGATGAAAAATTGTTTGCAGGCGAAATTATGGTGAAATAAAGAGACTCAAATAGATTGGTGGGAGTCCATATCACGTGTTATCATGATACAATAGAACATTCAAAGATTGCGAAAAAAGCTAGCATATTATCCTCTCATGTTTATACAATTGTTGAAAAGGTACGGCAGTCGCATCGATTAACCTCACTCCCTACGTAGCGAAAACTCTCCCGTGCCGAAAAATATGAGAGGTACTTTAACTTCAAGCAACTTGAAATCTGTACGCACATTTATATTTACCATAATTTTGTATAATTTATGTAATGGATCTACTTCTAAGCTTCGTGGGTCACTTTTACCTAAGAACTACGTTCGCGTCGTTGCTATCGCGCCTGCTTTACATATAGCCTTCTTCTATGTCGAGACAGCGTTTCACTCCTATAGCACCATCATTCTTCCGCAAGAGCTGCGTAAGGGAAGCAAATAAAGGAACAACAATTTTCCATATTCTAAAATAAATGTAATACCCTTGAATAGAAGAGGCCTACTACGGGACAGGATTTTGGTTTATCCAGACTATAAATCTAACAACTCTAGGAGGGCCTTTTGCGCTTTCAAGCTCTCTTCTTGAGCACAAATTGACGCTTTCAGCGCTTCTCGGATAATACGTTTAGTTTCTGAAGTCTCGCTCGAAGAGACGGCTGCCGTCGGCTCAATAATATGCCTGCTATTGCCCAACTCTCGGAGCTGGAAACCACGCTCCTCCTCGTTGCGCACCAGCGGTGCGGTGATCTGGTTTAAGCGCTTGCTATATAGCGGTATGGATATCTCGCAAAATGCCACGACCGAGACTATAATAAAGAAGAGTAAAACTCCCAAGTTGGGGCTGCTACCCTTCAACGTGCCCAATCTCGCGGTGTACATAGAGCCGAGGTAAATTCCCAACGTAATAAATAGGGCGGAGATCGAAAGTCTGAGCAGTCCGCTGGGTGCGATCAGGATTGCGGCGGCCATGAGCGAGGGGATTCTCTCGCCACTATTCGGCGTATGCTCACCTGTCCTCCGTGATCTGTTCCGACGGACGATGGCGTTGAGGAAGCGATTAGTAAAATTGTTTCGTGGCGATGTGAGCCACTCGTGCATGTCTTCCGGGCTATGTAGGTCGCTCAGGGTCTGCTGAACGTAGAATGAAAAGTAGGTTGATAGTAACCCACTGACCAGGCTTGTGTATGCAAAGGCTGTGGCTGTCCAGTGGATATTGCCAAAGTCGGAGAGGCCGGGCATGGTGATGGCTATTTGGGCGATGATGGCGGCCTTTCAACGAATTTCTGGTTAGAATATGATTTACATGCACACTATTGATCAAAGGGGTATTGATTCGAACTGAAGAACTCACTGAAACGGCTTCCAGAGCGAACGTGTCCTTGAAAGATTCTTTTAGTCTCCACGCTTCCTTTGCGTCTCCATTCAACACGTATTTTCGTATGCGATGCGTAACTCGAGATACATCTGGTTTGACCAAGAGACTCCACGATAGCGGGTTGGCGATGTTCTCTCGTAAAAGCAAAAGTGATTCCTCGAGGTTGGCAGGAATGAGAATTGTCAATAGCGAGTGAATGGCCGCGGTCGCACCAGCAATGTCCATTCTGAAAAGAATACGCAAGAGATATGATGGATGACTTAGATGCTGCGCTATGTGAACTTGTAGCCCCGAGTCTAAGAAAATTCAGCAATCAGATGTGATGCAGAGCTGTTCAGTACAAGACCTTAGCCGTGGTGCTCGGAAAAGCGCTTGGCGCGCTCAGGCGACTTTTGCAGGCGGGCAGCTACAAGGGAGTCCTCTGTAATGAGACGTAGTAAAAAATTTCGTGCGCACGTAAACGTGAAGCCGGGTTTGCAAGCGATTATATAGTGGTGATGGGAAAGGCATGAGAGACAGTTTTAGGCAACGAAACACGCGCGCTCAGCTGCCAAGAATAGCTAGCACATGACAACCCATGGATGTTTCTGGAACGTTGAACTATGTAAACTCGTTGAACCTGCGAAATTTGAAACTTTGAAGACAGCCGTCGTGCAGCAGGAGTGCAAGCTTTATGTGGTCCTTAATGCTCTGAAAGGAATGGTCGACAATATGATCAAGAGCGTTGTATTTCTTTTGCTACACACTAGTTTCTTAAGGAGACACGCATAAAGGACAATGATAAAGTAAGTATTACTTAATAGAATCGCAGGGAAAGAATTGAGATACCTAAGCAATAAATTCCTTTCGGTACAGGGGGTTTTCGCTACTCAGGGAGAGATATCAGTAGTTTGCTTGTTCTGTAAGATTGCTACAGAATGACACGGCGCAGTCACCTCAAGGAAGGTGGATTTCAGATAGAGGCACAGCACCGCTCCAACGGTTGACAGTTAAAACGATAAAGTCGCCCTATAGCCCATCAATGTATACAGTAATATATTCCAGAGTTAGGTTCGCAATATAGCCAAATTGCTCATAGAGCCTACCCATCTTGAACAGAAATACTGCAGCGTCATCTAATCTATTGGAAATTCACCGGGTCAATGTGCCAATCTCCCTCCAAGCTAGAAGTATAGGGGGGAGCGGCTGTAGCATGGTCCTCCTCATCTACTTTTGTCATTTCAATGATGATTCTCACTGGTCGAAACTGACACCACGACTCAAGTAGATTTCGCTCATATTCCTGGGGTTGTCAGAGGCCGATATAGATGACGCAATTGTAAGACTGGTGAGAGGCGCTCCTAGCGATCGTGTTAAGGTCGGGCGGCTCGCCGTATATGTTGAAGTGAGCCGACGAGTGTGGACAAAGGATGCGGTAGCAAGTCGTTGTTGTATGAAAGAGGATAGAATCGGTAGGTTGAACGCTGCACGCGTATGAACAATGGACGTCTTGTGCCTTCGATGATACTCTTCCAAACGCGTCTTGACATACTTCAGTTCGCCTCCACGGGCGTCAAGCGTGTGATCCTGTGGAGGTGCTCCCGTTCGTGGAGACAATTTATTGTGCATGCGTGATTGGTTTCCATATTTTCTATTCTGAAATCCCTCATATGCTCTCAAGGCGCATTATACCGGAGCTGAGACAGACCGAGGAGCCTTCAGATGCCGTGAGAACTCACGTCTGGCGATGCGGCGAACACCGGAGCTGAAGCTTGGAACGAAGAGATGCGCATCTTTGACGATGCTGAGATGAACAGGTATTACATGCTCTCTTTCGACAATGCGAACGCCCGTGAAGCGCAACGGCAGCGCGTAAGGGATTAGATGTTCTCAAGCCCTGCAAAACGACCAGGCCCACCACACCCACCTACAACAGTCTGCAGTGTAGCGGTCTACACGCTGCAATACGGAGAAGAAAAAGGTTGAAAACGGGCTTTCAAGTGTCATGATTCCATTACTATCAAGCAGAAAGCGACGCTGGTTTGTGAAACCTTTATGTCACGGTACTTAGGTACCTTTGGTTTGTTCTTGCTTAGTCATTCAGGCGCTGCTGCCTGTTCGGGCCCGGAGGTACTATCCTCCGGGCCACCCACACTAGATATCGTAGCTACTCTGGATAGCTCCTAATACTACACGGTTACCATGAGTTCAGTTGCCTCACCGTCATACTTTAGGGAGGTTAATATTCATAGATATTGCATGCCGTGGCTGAGTTTCGTGCGGCGAGGAATCATACAACCATCCAATGTCTCTCATAACTAAGCGAGTTGAGCAGCAAACACACCGCGCACGCACGGAAGACCCTCCTTTTCTCTGTTATTGCTTTGTTCTGTACGTTTGGCACAGAATAACACCGTGAACAGACACAATAAAAGTTAATATTTGCCCATTCGCAAAAGGCACGATATTACCCATCTTCTGACGGTCTTGAAAATCATTCAATGAGAGCTGCGGCGCTAGGGTCGGGTCGGGGTGGGTAGAAGTACTCAGGTTGTGCAACGCCGCCGAGAGATGACGCCGGCTGCGCTTTCTGGCACGAGGCTGGTGCTTCATCGGTGATCTTAATTATATGTGGTAATCCTGACAGCTACGAGGACCTTGACAAGGCCCGCGCAGCCCGCGCGGCAGAGGAGAAGGCTACTGCGGACAAGGCCAAGAGAAAGTGTGGTCGTAAGCGCAAATTGTCTGCGCGAGAAGCAGAGAGCAATGTGGAGAGTGACTCCGATGCGAAGGACAAGAGGGCGAAGAGGAGCAATCTCCCGGAGCCGGAGCCATGGAGGGTACCAGTCGCGCTGATGTATTGGTAGGCAACGTAATACTATTGAGTGGTTCCAACATCTTCATGTCAAGCTGTCTTGTTGTGACAAGGTCCGCAGTGGGATGTGTATGACGGCCATCTTCTTTCTTTTGACTGGCTGCGCTCCAGTGATGAGCGGTATCGGTTTCCGAGCTCACAGCTAGTGCTGGTCAGCCGCCCTCTCTGCAAGTGGTAGCAAATGCACTGTAACATGGATTGGAAGTACAATGCTCGGAAATGCATGCGTGACGACATGGAGCGGGGCTGAACCCCCATATATAAGCACGCCCATTCCATTCGATAAATACTCGTCCGCATCCGCTCCATTTACTTTGTCCTTATTTTTGTGTGAGAAAGCAAGCATATCCCACATTTGAAATTCGTGTTTGGTCAAGCCTGCCCTCTACTCCAGTCATTCATCCAATACTGGGGCAAATCGGAAGGTTGAGGATGGATCGGAACACAGAATCCCAACATCACCACTACATCCCGCAGTTTTTGCTTCGCAATTTTTCATTCAAGAATCGAGATTGGAAGAAAACAAAAACTCAAAAACAACTGTATCCAGGCGATCCGATGCTCCATGGCGTTAATCTTGATACTGTTCCTCCGGAACTAGTTGAAGTTCCCGTAAAGCATACATTTGCCAAACTGGACATGTACAAGGACGACTCCAAATTCTCTCGCGAGCAACAAATGTATATAGAGAATAAGCTCGGTCGCCTCGAATCGGCGACAAGCCATATCACTCAGAAGATTCTCAAAGCCCACAAGCATAGCAGAAAGGAAATTTCGATGTCTCGAACAGAGAAAGATATTTTGCGAAAATTCTTGTTCGTCATGAAGTATCGAAGCCCAATTTTCTTTGAACGCTTCAACCACCACAATCCAGGAGACTACAAAGCGAACGACAAGACCCGGTTTATGGAGTATATGCGCAAAAAGAACTTTCAACGGCCATTAGACGTCTGGTTCGATAATCTAAGTGAAATCATGGATATGAATATCGATCCAGAAGGGAAATGGGCCATGGATTTACCTGAACGCATATATCCTGAAGACGCTGAATGGGCGATTACAACCATTCAAAGCATGTACCTTGCACTATGTACACCATCAGATTCGAGTCAAGAGTTTATCCTTACTGGGAATGCTTTCAGCATACATGAAGGACCTGTCAGCTATTCGGTCAATCGAAGAACTGGAAAGAAAACCATGAAGGCCTATACCGAGTTTCATATTTTGGGTATCATTTCACCAAGCCTCGTAATGGTTCTGCGAAGCAATCTACTCCCAGAACCTTCTGAAGATAGGGATGAAGGCATTCGAAGAGAAAGAGCCGTGATGCTGGCAATGCACATGCAAGACCACAGCGACCCTGAAAACGCCAGATCAGTACTCGAAGACTTGCCAGTCACGAAGGCTCGAAACTCTTACACTAAAGAGGTAGACGGACGTCTTCGGCTCGCAGAGGGTGAAGAGGGATCCTATCGCTCTTCAGACATGTTCAATTTCACCTTCTTCCGTCTTTCCAGCAGACATGTTCAAATGATTAATTCGGTCATGTTGGATCAAGCCTGCGAGTCACCTTTGATTGTTTACCGGTCCGAGTCGGCGTTGAAAAATGCTCTCGAATTTTACTTGGACATGCCTACGCAGACCAATGGCATTTACAGTATGAAAACCATTAGTGAACGGGCGGACGACCCCACCAAGCAGCTTTTGGAGAAATTGGAACATGTCGCGCGAAACTTGGGTTCCAACGTTAAAGCCAGATACCATATCGACCCCTTAAGCATGGGGGATAGTCACACCAGTTTCGAAAACGCTGTCGTCGAAGTGTTGAAACAAGCTTCTCCAGTCTTGGATGAGAAAATCCGCACCTGTATGGAGATTTTCATGAAGATGATGCAGAAACTGGAAATGAATATTAGGGCTCTACATGCTGAAGACTTAGTCACGAAACCCGACGGTGTGCCCGACTTTCCAGACCTGGTCTACATACACATACAGGAAGCGAGCCAAGTTCTACATACCCCATCATCTCGAGATATTGCCCTCATCCCAAGATCTCTGTGGCGATTGTCGTGGGAGGTCTTGTGCTCTATAGCAATTGAGAAGTCGGGTGGAGATATCTCTTCTGACATTGAGTGGACGAAGAAGAAGATTGCGGAATTAGCTTCGTCGGAACGCTGGGATAGGGAAACATTCTCCCAAGCTCCAGACGAACCTACACATGCACCTATTCCTAGTACACAGATCAGCCATGAACTCCGCAAAAGAATATCGGGGGACACGCTTCTCCAGATGACTACGGGCCTTTCGAAAAGTGGACTCCGCAAAGCATTTGACAAGATTGGGCATGATCTTTCGAGAGAAAAGATCTCAACTTCGCGGACCGTTGGAAAGGTTCCTAAAGCGAGTACAGATCAGCTTCAGCAACTCATTCTCCCGGAATGCGAGGGTAAGGACTGGGATAATATTATGAACACAGCTGTGCTGCTGGGAGGTACTTGCGTCATACTAATTTGTGTATTATTTCTCCTCTTCGTATTATCTCTCATTTTCATATTGTTTCGCCTCTTCATCACTCTCTCGCTTGTGTTTGGAGATTTAGTAGGTGTTTGACCCGAACTTCTGATACAGTAGTTAGAGAAGGGTCTTTCTCATAGGAATCGTATCAGCCTGCTACATTCAGAAAGCATTTACCGCTTAGCAATAAGAACTCGGCGCTGACGGCGTCTCAGACGAAGGGCGTGACGTTGCAGTTGAAAAGAGAGTTTTGTTACGACCATCTAGTTGATGAACATTATGCTAATACTAAAGTGCTTCTTCGTGAAAAATCCAGCAGAGGTCACCCTTCTGCATGCAGTGGCGACGTGCACTAGAAACCGATACCGGTCACCAATATAAGCACAGCCACAAGCCTGGTAGCCACAGGCGAAGCCTACTCGGATGACAAATGGAAGTCACAAAAGACAATTACATAGGTAGAGTTAGTTTGTTTCCTGATATCCGAAAGTGATGCCAGCTTCGATCAGAAGTACCGACTAGGGTGGCGTGATAGTGACCATGCGATTGTAATTTATCACCGAGGAACAGCTAAGAGTGTTAATAAGAAGCTATAGTATGTAATCCACGAAGACGTTTTAGAGATTCCAACGGGTGCATGGGGTAGTACAGGTTTGAAGTCGAAGTACCCCGCATATTTTCCGGTGCAGGGATTTTTCCTGCACTAAGGGATAGACGTTGGATGATATGTGTAAGGATTGAAAGCACAAACAACCTCAGTTGAGTTCTCTCTGCGCGCGGACGATTGCCCAATTGGCTCCATACATAGTTGGTGTCGCTCGCGAAAGACGGAAAAGGAAGACGAAAGAGCGAAGCATTCAGGCTTTCACAACGAATGATGGGTTGACCCCTGCCTTGGGTTATTGCCTCCCCGTCCACGTCAGGTACTTGCAATATACAAACGCACTTACTTTACCCTGCTCTTATAGATATGCTATTTTATGGACCTCTGACTTCTTCGTGAACATGTTGTAGACCTTTTGGAGTTGGTTTCTAAAGTTGTCATAGATGGTAATTCACAACGACTAATCGAAGCAAATGAGCATAGATGTCGGACGAGGGCGCTGATATCTTGGAGTTCGGTGCGCAGCCAGCCATGTTTATCAGAATCGAAAGATGGATGACGCTGTGAGACGGCAAGCCCCTCTCAGTCATAGTAAAGTTTAGCGAAGACGCGTAATAGTACATCCACAATGGTGATAGTAGACGTGAGAAGTAGATCAGCGAATCAATTCCACGACATGAAATCATCGATTGCATGGTTCAGACGGAAACAATGGCCGTAAAGATAATAATTCGATTGTTTCTGTTATACCTTATCGAGACAGGCTTGCGTGGGTCTGCGGGGCACTGCAGGCCGGATCACGAGAGGGTGAAACGGGCGCAGCTGGACTGCGCAAGCTTTAGGGATCCCGGCTGTGAGGCAGAAAGAAAGACCCAGGCGCAGCAAGGCAGTTCGGGATGGTTCGTCTTTTTTGTGGTAGGCGTGTGTCATGAACTGGGAGGCAAAGGCACCGATAGGGTTGACTTCGGATGGAATTGTGAGTATCTAGGTGTTTGAGAGTGGTGGAGGGTTTCTTCGAGTGTGATTGGTCATGAATGACTCAGCATACGTCCCTGCAGCGGATCGCAAGGAAGCATGAGCAATAGAAAATGAGGAAGAAGAACAAACAGGTGTCTCGAGTATGGCGGAGCATCGCAATCCTCCCTCTGTCTGGTGTTTTTAGGTATCACATCGAAGTTAAAGTGCCAACGCCGGTGCATATGTATGTACTACGTAGTATGTACTCCAAGATACGTTCTATTTATAGTTGGCTCATGCACAGAAACGCGTGTTGCGCTTGAAACAGCCTCTTCCTATGCTCCACTCTCTCTCTTCCACTACTGTGCCACTATCCACACGCTGCTACAATAGGCACACGTACTGACTGCATCTGATGCATCCGGCCACCCATTTCCTTGCCCAAAGTTCTAGTATGCCGCCATGTTAGACGCTGCCTTACCCAGTAAGTCGAAGCCGAAGTGGAAGCGAAGTGTTGCTAATCAGCATAGCTTTCTTCCTCAAGCCGTCGGCGGATAAAGTTAAGCACAAGGAGTCGTTCTACTTCACACAGCATGGCTCCGAGCCAGAAGCGTCGTATGCCCTCACCGGCGTCGATCCCGCTGCGGCGGTCGCGAAGAATACCTACGCGGTAGCCTTGTTCGACTCGTACAACCCAGATATCCTCTACGGCGAGGTGCTATCGAAACCAGGCTGGACGCAGCCTACACTCTCGCAAGAGGAGATACGCAAGAATGGGGGAGTTCCGCCCCCGCCACAGCCCATCTTCCCCACCGAGTTCGCCATCCAGCTCTACAACCCCGACCAGCAGGTCATCGTGAAGCAGCAGACGACGAAATGGAGCAACACGGCATCGTACGAATTCAGCATGCCACAGACAACGTTCCGCACCCCGAGCGCATCGGCCCTCGATCGCAGCCAGAACGATCCTGTCGCCGACGCGTCGACGCCGCAGATAAATTTCGTATGGCGAAAGGAGGGCAGGAGGGACATGACGTGCTACTTGACGGGCAAGTCGACAGACCCGACGGGCAAGAAGGCGAAGAAGAGCAGGGAGCCAGATATCGCCGTGGCCCTGTTCTCAGGCCTCAAGGAGATGACCATCATGGAGCCGAATCTGTATCGGGTCGAGGTCGAAGACTACAAAGGGCTGGAGGTCGTCATTTTGTTGAGCGGCGCAACCATCAGGGATCTGTTCTTCAACAGCCCGAAGGAGTCATACCACATCCTCGACCCGTACACGCGAAAGAACAGCGGCGGCTTGCGCGGGAGGAAAGGTTCATCGCCGCTTGAAGCGTCCAATATTGTCCCACCAGTCATGACCCCTCAACCTCCCCCACAACAATACCAAGCACCCGCGCCACGGCCGGTACAGCCCGCCAAAGGCGCAGCGGTGAACAGCTTCAATAATGGTGCCGGTCGCACCCAAGCAAAGCGCGCATCCCTCCCGCCCCTCCGAACCGGCCGCCCATCCACACAACGCCTCGATCCGCGTTCACAATGGGAGATCGATGCGGAGACGGCGCGACTGAAAGCACAAGTAGAGACCGAAGCGCGGGAGCAACGGCGACAGAACGAGCTCGCTCGTCAGCGACGCGAGCAGGAAGAAGAGAAGAAAACGCGCCAATTCCTGCAAGAAGAAGAGCGCAAGCGCCAACAAGCCGAGAAAGACCGAAGGCGACGGCAAGCAGAAGTTGACCAAGAGACGGAACGACTGCGCCGTCAATTCGGAAACCAGACCAATCTGCTTGCACCCGCCCAGCCACAACAGCACCACTCGACACCTCTCATCCAAAATCAAAGGCAGCGACCATATCAACCTGCACAACCGCATCGCCCGCAGGGTCCATACCTACAGCAGCAAGGTCCACAGCCCGCTGCATCACAAAGCGCATTTTTCAGCAACGGGCTTCTCAACCCAAATAACGGGTTGAAAACAAAGAAGAAGAGTTTCTGGGGCTTGAGGAGTAAGAGCGAGACAAATACGAGTACGCTGAAGAAGAAGCAGAGCAGCATGTTTTAGTATGATATGCGGGTCGATGATTCTATCGGCGTTCAACGGGGATAGGAATTGGAGTGAACCTGGGTATTGATCCGCCACTGGATTTTTCAAAACATCGAGCATTGTATATATCACGAGCCGCTTGTTTCGTCTTGGACTCAAATGTGCGCTATTCAAAAGAATTTCTAACGATTTCGGCTCGGCTTTTAGCCTTCTTGGCTTCCGGTAGGGACAATAACTGCACCATACATATGGGTGACTTCGCTTCTGGGAGTAAGTATGGTTTGCCTTCTTCCTCACCATTCCTAAGCTAGTCTCATCAGAGCCTAGCGCCAACCAGCCTCTAACATCAACTTCCAACATCTGAAGGCACGTGCAAGGCTTCTCTATCGCCTACTTCATTTCTGTTCTAATAAATACTGATGGGAATCACACACGTCCATCTGTATCATTCCATCGCAAGATTGGCACTCGCTAAATCCCATCTCATTGCCAAGCCTAATTGAGCACATTTGAGCAACAAACTTCCAGCTACAGGGAACTCACGACTGATGCTAAAGATATAGGTAACGCCACATCCCTCTTAAATACATGCTAATTGGTGATTACCTCTCAAGTAGAAAGTGAAAAGGAGGCTACACCTACCGTATCCAAGGCGTTGGTAAGAGGGACGAATGCAGGGTGCGGTCAATACTAAGACCAGGAGCATATAGAGAGCAGATGCCGTGAAACACAATGTTCTTTTGCTGCTTCACCTTGAATCCATTCATCAGGACTGCATTTACAGCGATATTGTCAAATCAACCGTCGCGAGCTTCAGTATACGATATAGTCCTTGAGCATTGAGATTGAATCGGAGATTGTATCGAAAAGACACGATCTTCAACGCTTTCATACCTCTGCTCCCACTCGCCGGAATCGCCTTTGCACACTACCGTCTCCTGGACCCGATATGGCGCGGTGATTCTTTCGCAATCGGAACTTCACAATGGATATATCCCTGTAGGACCTCCCTTTCCAATCCTTCCCCACTCTCCATCACTGACACCCCCAGGTGCCAACGTCAGCGAAACTCCCTCCAGCAATTTCTCCGCCCGCACCCAATGGCCGCATACCGGTGGCTCGATCAAAATCAACGGATCGCACGAATACGCCATTACCTATGTGAACCTCGGTCTGGGCACCAACGTCACGAACTTCAATATCTCGCTCGTCGATCACTTTAACCAGACGGGGGCTGGTGTGCTCTGCTTGAAGGATAACATCAGGGCGAAGTTAGAGGAGGGGTTCAAGGAGAGTAACGTTAGTATGGAGAGCATGGAGGGGTTGCAGGCTACGGTGCAGGTTGTGCAGATTTCGCATGGGGGTGGGGCGCTGTATAATGTGAGTTTTTTCATTTTAGGTGTTTGGTCATCTTTTTTTGGGGCTGCACTTGACGGGAGCAATGGAAGGAAGGGGGTAGTATGTATCAGTGGTGTTTCTCCACAGTGGGTACATTTGGTGGAAAGAGCTAACCAGTCAACGTAGTGCGCAGACATAACCTTCAACTCCTCAGCCAAAATCCTCACCGACGACCAATGCCAGAATGCCACTGGTGTCTCTGGTGTGTCGATCACAAATGCAGGTGCGCAGCAAGCTGCTTCGTCGATACCGGCTGGTGTGGCGAATTTGGCGAGGCCATTTGTGGGCAGTGGGGCGCTCGCAGGGTTGGTTGTTTGGGCATTGTTGTAGTGGCGAGAGATTGAAACTGTTGGGTTTTACGAATAAGGGATGATTCGATCAAATGTTATTAGAGGTTGGATATGAGAAGATGAAGATACCGTGGATATGTATATATGAAAGTATGAGTGATAGCGAGTCTGTGAAATTAGCACCTCTTTCTATTCACGTCGGTCCTCTACAACGCAACCTCACGTAAGAGAATATCATCCCTATCCAAGTAATATCTTCTGGATCATGTTCAGCATATCTGCCCCCTACATTCTGTTTCCTTCCCGTGCAGCGTACTAGAATCTCCCCCGCATAGATGACATTTTGAAGTTACACTGAGGGTCCCGCCACATAAGCTAGACGAGGAGTTTCCTAGTATTGACTTTGGTGCCACATAGGGAATGAAAGATAATATTATGCTTTTTCATTAGGTAAGTAACACGTATCGAGGCTACTGCCACGGTGAAGATGATGAAGCACTTTGGCCTACATTTTGTCTTGAGAATTTGCGGCAAGTTCTTGTTCGAGCGATGGCTTATCATCATGCTCTGACCATGGAAGTGTTGGCTCGGATAATTCCTGGGGGTCTTGTGGTGCCTCCGTAGAGGTGGGCTGCTTTTGAGCTTTTATTGGAATGGGGGCGAGGATGGCCCCAGGCAACTCTGTAGTCCCGGCATAGTCACTCACCACGTCGCTGCAAAATTTTGCATGGAATTCTTTGCTATTATTTTTCGTGGGATAACCATTGCAGCTACTACGGTCTCGAAACGAGCGTTCTCCCCATCTTCATGTATTCTATGAAACTCCTGACCGCTAAGGCCTTGACTGCCGTCGCTCTGATTTCCATGGTCCCAATCCTGAGCTTCCTCATATTCGCTTTCTTGCGGCCTGGAATTCATATATTCTTGAGGAGAGTGCGGAAACACTCCACAGTCGACCAGAAGCTTGTCCTACAATACATCGAGGGCATGTCTAATATCATATGCCTTCTGCGCAGCTCCCTGGACAGAATTGTTCTTATGATTCTCTATCTCTTCACACTAACCAAGTTCGTTAATCGTACTTCAAAGCTTCTTAGCAAAGAACAATAATCTGGACTGCTTTTCTTCGGGAATTATTAGGTTTGAAGCAAAATCGCTGATCACGTTCTAGAGCACCTCTTTTCTAGCTGATGCATTGGTGGGTTACTTCTCCAGAGCTTGCTGGTAAGTGTTCCAAGTCTTTATGGTGACTAGGTAGTCACGGGTAGCCTTCGTTTTCTAGGCGATTACGCCGGCATGTTCTCGCGAGAGAAGAACAGCAAATTTGGCCTCCTTGCCATAGAAAACTTGAACCATTCTTGAGCTCCCGATACACAAGTCGTCTTTGCCAAAATCTTCTGGGTCAAGGTGTTCGATAAAGCTTGGAGGATTCGAAGTGACGGGATTGGTACGTTCACTTATAACGTCGCCGTGGGAACGAGCGTAGACTTGGCCGGATGGACTTGACAGCGACGAGGCAGATGCATTGCCTGTGATAGGGTAGATAGTGACGAAAACTCATATTGAACCGAGAGCTCGAACTGCGAGATTGACGAATGTACCAATGCGCCCAATCCAGGTTTTGAGATTTCGCGACTAGGGGGGCCATTATTGTCATTGTAATGCCACTTCGCAGCACTTGATTTGTCGGTAGTGGATGAAGCGTCCGGCTCGATAGATCGAAGGCTGGAGGAATTGGATATTTTCGGTTACATAAGGAGAGGTTTGTATGAGGTTCGAGTAGTGGTGGGTCCTCCAGTGACATTTTGATGCTGGGGGGAATTCTCCGAAATTGAAACAACTTTAATCTATCATCGATCAGTGGACATCAGGTATTCTGTTACCTTTCGTCCCGTACTTCCACTTGGGGACTGAGTAAACAAAGAGGGGGAAAGAGCGAATATGGGACACCTGGGCAGTCCTTAAAGGTTACCAGCGACTAATTCCGTCGCCTCCTACGTCGTTAAGAACAGCAACAGCAGCCCTTGACTTCAACCTTTAGTAGTAAACTTGGCTACCACTTTTGCGACTGTGTACTGATGAGAGGATGGAATCGCAAGAACCACTCCTATCGCAATCTACACATCCAGATACCACCGACGGTACACTCAATGGCCAGCAAAATGGAGAAAAAACAGAAGCCCCAATCATGCCTCTATCCGCGCCTCAGACTGAGGAGCCTCAATACGTCCACGGTTTCCCGCTTTTCAACATCTTGGCCGCTGTCACTTTCGTCTGCTTTCTTTTGCTTCTGGATGGCACCATTGTCGTCGCAGCTGCTCCTCGCATCACTGATAATTTCAATTCCCTCGAAGATATCGGCTGGTATGGAGCTGCATATCAGCTGGGAAGGTATGTGGATACGACGACCATTGGATGGAATTGGTACAGCGACTGGACAGTAGCAGACTGACATGTTTGTAGTGCAGCCTTTCAGCCACTTACAGGAAAGATATACATGAAGTTTAGGCCCCAAGTAAGCTGGCTCGCAAGTAACTCATGCTGTTCTCGCGTCCTTGATTCTTTGCTAATCAATTTGCGAATACAGTGGACATTTCTGAGCTTCTTCTTCATCTTTGAAGTTGGCTCTTTGATTTGCGGGCTCGCCACCAACTCCCCTATGCTGATCGTAGGCCGAGTAATTGCCGGCTTGGGAACTTCAGGCATTCTGAACGGTGCTCTGCTCATCATTTCTGAATGTGTGCCTATGCAAAGAAGACCAACGACGATAGGAATCGTCATGGGTATTGCGCAACTTGGCCTAGCCAGCGGTCCGTTGTTTGGAGGATTGTTAACAGAGTATGCGACTTGGAGATGGTGTATGTCGCCCAACTTTTCTTTCTGCCGTTAGGCTTGAACCGAAGTTAATTTTATTAGGCTTCTATCTCAATCTTCCCATCGGCGGCCTCGTTGCCATCATGCTGGTGCTTGTCCGCATCCCAATGCAACACCCTGGGCCGCCTCCCATGTCAGTACTTCGCACGCTGCATACAAGCCTAGATCTTTTGGGCTTTGCCATCTTCGCTCCTGCTCTCGTCATGCTACTTCTTGCTTTGCAGTGGGGCGGCAGCGCGTACGCGTGGAATAGTTCTCAAATTATCGGGCTCTTTTGCGGAGCTGGCGTCACCTTAATCGTCTTTCTAGCTTGGGATTGGCATAAAGGCGACGCAGCCATACTTCCCTTCTTTGTCGCTCAAATGAAAACTGTTTGGACCAGTTGCGTTGTGTATGGGTTGTTTATGGGCAACTTGTATACGGCTTCCTACTAGATACCAGTGTACTTCCAGGGTGTCAAAGGCTCATCTCCGACTATGGCAGGTGTATATATTTTACCCATGATCATAGCTCACGTTATCGCAGCTTTTTCTTCAGGCCCCATTGGTAAGGATATTGTTTCCCGTGCTACTCACCGCTAACGCTTTATCAGTCAACAAGATTGGCTACTACATTCCGGTAGCTCTCTTCGCTGCAGTCTTGTTATCGATTGGGAGTGGCTTGATAGCTACCTTCAGTCCTAATACTCCGACCGGAAAATGGATCGGTTACCAGATTCTCTACGGTGCCGGTCGTGGACTCGGGTTGCAAATGGTAAGCTGGAAAATCCCCATCACCATTACCAGTGCGCATTTGGCTAACAAATTCTCCGCCACAGCCCCTTCCCGCTGTTCAGAACACAGTGCCGCCCCAAAAGCTCCCCCTCGCCATGGCACTCATCATGTTTAGCCAATCTTTTGGCGCAGCCGTCTTCCTTAGTCTTGCAGAGCTCCTCTTCAGCAATAGTTTTCGAACTCTCATCAGCAATAGTTTTCGAACTCTCATCAGCAAAAACGCACCCTCTGTTGATGCTGAAAGTGTCATCGAAGCTGGCGCTACTGGATTTCGAAGATTTATTTCCGGGACAAATCTGACAGATGTGTTGGTTGCTTACGCCCAGAGCATTAATCGCGTTTTCTACTTGGCGGCAGCGATGGGAGCGGGCTGCTTCGTTTTCGCTTTAGGAATGGGGTGGAAGAACTTGAAGCAGAAGCCAGCACCTTCGAAAGCTTGAGTCAAGCTCACGACAAGCATCATGAGTATTCGACGGAAGTGTTGAGCATCGAAACACGAACCGCAGATTACAGCAGTCGTCATCTATCCGACGAATAAGTCTCGAAGCGTGGTTTAAAGTAATCGGAAGTAGATCCCGACGTAAGTTTGCGGTATCAGGATAATTTATTTGACAAGTCTATCACCTCCCCCTTGATAGTCGTAACTCTTTGTGAAGACGTCCCCCATGGCGATCGCCCGCTTAGCTCTCGGGAAGAACTGCTGTCAACCTCTCGTCACGTTTCAGATCACAGTCGTGATGAAACACCCGTCGCTGCAGCACTATCCTTGGCGTCACCATCAACGATCAATCTCACAACATCCTCACTCTTGTCATTCCATCCTCTTCTTCCTTCATGTAAATCATGACATTCCCACGGCGCTATATCGTAATAGCATCTTCCATACTTCTCATCCTCATCATTGCCATAACACTCGCAACGTCCATCGAAATCCGTGCAGCACCCAAGAAACTTATTCAAATAACGGTTGCGCAAGCCGCAAAGGTCAACCAATTCGACGTAGAAACGGAGCGCAAAGGCGCGGGAGGGAAGATCAATGCCACAGCTTTCGATCGCGGGGATATAGTCAACGGGACAACGACAGTCGGTGTACAAGAACATGGCTCGACAATATATATTTCGGGTTCTTCGACTCGATGGGTAGCTGCCACGGCGTCATCGGATGCAGAGGGTATGATTGGACAGTTGCCTACAGCACAACCTACACAGTCGCAAGATGAGGGCTTCATTGGTGAGAAAACGACATCGACACCAATTCCCGCACCGACAGCGCGACCGCCGCCAGTGGCGCAGGCTCCCATTCTTGCGCTCTCTTATGCAGGCTCTGGAGGGCCAAAGCATTGTCGCGGTGAACTCGTCCAGAAACTTGAAATTCCTCAGCCGGCGAATGCGTGGAAAAATGGGTCGTGCGTAGATCTACCCGCCCAAGCACGGTGTGGTGTATTCTTTGCGGGCAAAGATGCTGGGTGTGAGGCACAGTTGTTCAATATGCCCGCATGCATGAACACTACGCGGACGTATGTGAACACGGTGGTGTTTATGCCGGAAGAGAGAACGGTTGGCGCGCTCTGGATGAGCATGTACATCAAGTGTGGGGTCGAGGCACCTGATGTTGGATTGATTGATCCAGCAATCTTGGGGAGTTTGCTCAAGCCCAAGCCCGGTCAAGGAGGAGGATGAAAAATGGAAACGTCGATGAAAAGAGTGATAAAAATGTTCAGTGAGGACGGCGCCGGACCACCTGATACAGCCGCATCCAAGGCTGAGCCGTTATTTGGGACACCACGAAATTTCGCCCAAAGCTTTGCACGGGTCGATATTGAGGGCTAGTCAGCATAAGAGGAAACAGCGTGGAGGATTGAACCGTGATGCTCAGGATGGGCGTGCAGGGAAAGCGGACTCAACTAGGAAGAGACGAAATGTGCAGCAAAAATCGACAATGTATACAAATAGATTATACCCGACTCCATTTTCAAAACCTCGTCTACTTCTGCATGATAGCATTGCGCATGATGGCTCGGAAAGGGACATGTGAGGTTCGTGCATCATTACCTTTGTCACGTGTGATCGCGCTTCAGGTAGGTACTTAGTCATCGACGCGTCCCGCGAACCCGGACGCCGTACACCAGAAAAGAAAAACATTCCCATCTCGAATTATCTAAAAGTAACTTGACACTTGATGAATATATAATTCTATCGGCTACTTTTGAACGAAGCGATTTATCACCTATATTTCGGACACAGAAAAGCCCAGCATCACGGGGTTTATATGAGATTCTCGACCGAGCAAAATGTGAACACATAATACCCAGTCTGAGTACTATATTTATAGCGCCAAATAAGCGAGATCTAGGATCAAACGGTTTATCCAACGTTGATATTTGGCCTTCACCATGACTTCACGGCTGATAGTCGGCAACCCTCTTCTGATACATGAGTATGTACCTTTGGCCCTCCCCCTCTCCCGCCCCTCTCCCACCTGCATGCTAGACTGTGACTAGGTTTTCTCAGAAGACTAACTGGTTATCACGATGGCGAAGAAGTCGACACCCCGGAAGCTGGAGGCGCTCCGCCACATCGTCGCCACCTCACCGCCTCTGGCAGTCCTGCAGAGCTACTTGAACGGTGACTCGCTGAAGGAGCTTAGCAAATCTCAGAACGCCCTCTTCAAAGATTCCGTGCTGGTGACTGTGTATCGTAACTGGCTCGCTTTCATGCCGAACAACTTGCTGGACGTCGGCATCACTACCTTCGACCGGCGCAAGATTGACGAAGGTGTCGACAAATATGCCGGAGCCCATGCCGAGAACTTCTTCCGTCATGTATGCTTCCTGCATCTCCGAATCCGCGAACGTGCTTACCTGCCGCAAGGTGATGCAGACCCCGAGAAATTCCACTTTGGCACCACCGTCTTTACGACTCAAGAGGAGACGCGTGACCTGCTTCACAATATTTGGCACCAGCCGTTGGATGAGAAGGATCCAGAGCTTGGCGACCGCCCCATCATCTACGTCTCCTTCGGTAATAACAACAGCTACGCCAAGGTGCGAAGGGACTTTGATTTGGACCTATCGACTCTCAAGACCACAATCGCAGTCATGAATGGGCAGTCCGTTGCTCATCAAGCCAATGTCACCAGGTCTCAGAACGCATCGATAAAGTACCTCTCGAAACCCTTCAAGATCCAGCCCCACGATTCCGAGAACGCTGGTAATGCTGCAGCCTACATCACCATCATTACCTTTCTCTCGGTGCTCAGAAAAGACCTTTACCACGATCTTACGGACAATCCGAAATCGAAGCCGGGTCAATATGGTCAATCCGAGGCGAAGCTGGCTCAAGACGTCATCGACGCGCTGACGCAGCGGCCTACGCCTCCGCCTCCGGTCGGCTACCAAACGTACTGCAGTACTTGTGGTAGCTTGGAGCACGTTCGTCAGGCATGCGACGAATCTCTGGTGGCCTGCAAAGGGTGTTCGGAATCAAAGCAGCTTTGGCGACAAGAGAATGCGGCGTCTCACTTGAAGGAAGTGTGCCTACTTCGTTAGTGGAAGTCTATGCTATGAGCAAACAGAGGGTAGGAATGTGGCGATTACGGGTTTGAAGGAATGGCGAATACCATGAATGAAAGGTTTGATATCGGTGGAGCGTCGGGTCTCAACCGTACGGTAGGGTAATTCTGGTTTATGACGAGGCGTGAGTGCCAAGGTTAGTTCCTCCTTCCATCAGCCTTCCTTTCAATGAGTCTTTTCCAACTTGAGGGGACACGTCAGGTCTTCATTACACACTAGCTCCATCTCTGTCTTGCCTCCCTACAGCCCCTCAAAGTACGATACGTCACGTCTAAAGAGAGAAGCCCACCAACCAAAATCTTTCTTGCAGATGAGACCATTTTGCAGTCAATGGATGATTAGTGTCTGCATAATGGACAGGATCATCAGCCGTCTTTTCTATCGAAGATTTATCATGAATCAACACGACAATTCTCTGGCAGAGAGAGTTGAAGAGTCGGCACTTGCATACGTTTAATCGAATCCTTCAGTGGTGACCTATTGGGGCAAGACCAAAGATTACTTCAAAATGCCCGAAGCTATTCGTTCAAATTTATGACAGCTTGTTTCTATATAGAAGCATTATAAGGTCGTACAGAAAACCAGTCCCTCTCACCCATAATTTTCAACCCCTACCCCCTCCGAGTCAAACACCCGATCCCGAGACTCCCAAAAATCCTTGGCCAGACTTTATCAATACCTCGCTAGAAATTAAATACAGGTCGCCCGCAGACATAGTCAAGATGTACAGCTGCTTCAAGAAAGCTTTCGCGTCAGGTTAGCTACGTCAGATCGATGTATTTGCATGGTTACTTGGATGTAACAATAATCTTCTTCTGCCTAGGCATTTAAGATATGCCTTCAGATCAGGGAGTTTCACTATCGCAGACTTGGATATGGGGTGGTCTTCTCCTGACAGAGTTAAAGGTGTCACTGAAAGGGGGCTCGCACTTTACGTCCTTGTACAAAGCAGAACGAGGATGAGGGCCTGTTGCTACTAAATTTGAATGACATGGAGTATACCATGTGCGTATCAAGGAGACAGCTCATATGGAGGATGCGTTTACCCCTTACTCGACCAAGTTCCAGTATGGAACGTCGAAGTTCGCGACGATCAACGAAGCTAAGGACTTGTTGAAGGATAACTTGTGTCATAAGTCCCGAGACTATGTGCATCCAAACGTCAATATAGGACACACCATCGACAACGACATTGAAGTCATCAAGCAGCAGGAGGGGGTTGACCTTGACGACCTCGGGTCAATTATCAAGATCTTGGATACCCAGGTTGTGGCGACGAAACTCAGCATCGACGACGCTGCTAACAATCCCATCAACTTCAAAAATCTTCTCCCCGCGCTTGTTGTCTGTTGGAAGGATCTACACAACGGTGGAAATGATATTGCGGCCTCAATAATGGCGGCCTTCCTTCTCGTTAACTTATTTGCAGGAACTTTCCATGTCGAAGAGAACCAAACGCTTGTAGATACATTCACAGTCACCATTGATTCCACGTCTTCGCCGACTGTCGGTATCAGGATCTTTTGTACATGATGTAATCGTACAGAGCATCTGACCGACGACTGCAACATGGAGGTGTGGTATACACGCATGATACAAACAAGTATCTAACACATGTCACTAAAGCCGCTAGAATGCTCGTGAAATCGCCGTGTCAGAGCTTCATGGAAAATCCAGCAAGAGTGAAAAGGCTCATACCCACCATACGAGGGAATGCGGTTTTACAAACTTGGTGTCGGCTACAATAGAGCTACCATCCCAAAACATGCTGAAGACCCTCTTTCCTCCTTTGGAATGTATACAGGGAAGGCCACACATCGACCAACACGCTTTCTAACCGGCCTCTTCTTGCATCGCAAATGGGCCGAGTAGCCCACCCACTTACTTCCGACCCTAACAATGCATTGGTCTTCCCTAGTGCACCTCCACTTCCCGTATTCAAACCACGATGGTAACAATATTGGGTATCAAGCCTCTCAATGGTATCCATCTCAGTCATTTCCCCAATCGAGTCATGAATTTTTCAATCAAAATCATCACTATTATCGTATCAACTGCAACTTGAACGGCCCAGTTGAGAATGTAACCATTAGCAGAGTTGTGGTTCCACAGGATGTAGAGAAACCGAAAGTTGCGAAGGCTGCCACACAGCATACCACAGAAACATGTCTATTCAGTGACGACAAAACTGAAAACCAGGTACTATTTTAACTCATATCTTGATGAAACTGCCGATCCAATGTGTACCGTTTTGTGCATTGAATTTTCTTTTTCTCAACGCTCCTGTACCATTTGATTGTAGAATTTGTCCAGTCCATGGCACTTTCCTTATTGGGGGTTCGCGCATCTTCAGTGAATAATGCAACGCGTCTTGTTGTAGATTAATTTAAATAGAAGATCATTGGTACTAGCTCCTTAGAACTTGTGGTTTTTCCGTCCTATTCCTAGGCCTCTTAGCGACCGTCTTTTTGGCCTGCTAACTGAGATAACCCGCCGTCTCTTTCGATTTGAAGCAATTGGAGGACTCCAATTGACAATGTTTGCACCTTCTTCATACCTAAGCACCTGTCTATTTGTAATACAAATTTTCTCCAGGCAGGACTGGTGTGTAATACACCGATTGGTATTGGCAATCACTACATTTCCTTTGGCACTTTCCAGAAAAAGTCAATTCAGGTAAGTGCTTGAGTTGGAAAACTCACCGATGAGAGGCTGTATGATGTCTGCTACCGAAACGTTAATGCCTACATCCGTGGACTCGGGATTTGCCACTATTTTCGAGTCTTCCCCAGCTATGTATATATATTTGAACTCAATCTACCCTTCGAATCCTCATTCCAACGGAGAAAGATCACCAGTTTGGCAGCGATAGTAGTGAGATCGCCTGCAGTGACATTCTCCATTTCCTCGGTAGGTTTATCCAGAACCCAAAGTATTCCACCTGAGATCAAGCGTTGTGGAGTAGGTCTACTACTTTCTGCTTCACAATATTCAGCTCCTGCTTTGTTTTCTTCAAGCGCATTTTCAACCCAGTCCGATGCACAACGCACTGTGCAAGAATTTCAACTATCCTTCAGACAACTTCCTTGAATACATCCTTCCAATATTTCGGATCGAGATGAGTTTAAAAACTAACAAACCGACTTCGATTCCACCATCTTCTAAAACCAAATCTCCGACGACAATGACTTTAGAACTCGCGTCCCCTCGGCAATCCACTTTTGACATGAACCCTCTCATTCAAGCTTTCGAGCCTTCAACTGCTTCTGTCTCATCAACCAGGAATCTCCTGCCCACCATCACAGCGTATTCGATGCGGATGTCTTTCCACTTCGCCTTCTCGACTAAGCAGCTTCGACAAATTGACCTACTCGCCTTGATTCTCGGCAAGAGAACCAGCCTCCAACTTCCCGAGTATGTGGTCTCCGCACTTCGCAAGGCTGTGCTCGCTGGGGTTGACATGGAGTGGCTTTGGAAGGACAGCTCGAAGGCCATCACAGAGATGGGCATTTGCAATGTCGAAGCCAACCGATTCTCCGGCGACGAGCTTGCTTTGTCTAGTCTCGAAAACTTGGAAGTTCATCACGCTCGACCGATGTCGGACGCGCACAAGGTCAATAGTGGCCGAGTCTCGGGACACCCTGAGGACTTTGAGTACGGGACTACAACCTTTGTATCCAAGGAAGAGACGGCAACTTTGGTGCGAGAATGCTTCAAAGTAAACGACGGTGACCATGGCAATGTCCGACCCATCGTTTTCATTGGACATGCAGTGGATAATGACATCGAGGTCATCAAGGACCAGTTGGCTATTGATTTGGAGGCTCATGGCAATATCCTAGTCATCCTTGATACCCAAGTCATGGCCGCCGAGCTTCGCATTGAGGATGCCGCCACCAAGCCGATTAGCCTCGGGGACCTACTGAAGCACTTTGGAGTTTCTGTACCATTTCTCCACAACGGTGGGAATGACATCGTTGGTACCATGATTGCCGCTTGTTTAATGGCTGACAAGGCTTCGGGGGCTGAACAGGATCACGACGCATTCCAACGCATGACCGACGAGCTGAAGAAGACTCTGAAGGCCAAGTCCTCTCCAACCATCGGAATCAAGAACTTCTGCACGCGCTGTGACTCGGTCGAGCACACAGTGGGCAACTGTCCAGCCACGGTTCATTGTGCAACCTGCGCCAAACTCCCCGAGGAGTTGAACAATGCAAGCACGCATACGACGGCCAAGTGCATTGCATTGATGCAGCCTGAACCGAAGAAGCAAGTGGAAATCCCATGCCAGTGCTGCGCAAGCAATCCACCAAACGCTCGATTCCAGTGGACACACGAGTTTGCGGAATGCGGGCTCCGCAAGCTGGATGTGCCAATGGAAAACGGGCATAAAGAGATGCTTGATGTGATCTTCCAGTCCTTTCTTCCAGCCAATTTTGGGTCGCTTAACCTTTACCAGCAGTATCCCGCCGCTTCTACCGAATCTCCCAGTTCAAATTCCCAGCACGTCAATATCGTCAATAACCACTACCACTACCACAGCCACAACTATCGCTTGGATACCTATACCAACGGTAAAGTTAGGGGAAGGTACAGGAATGGTCGTCCGAGTCGGAGGCGTAAGTAGAAGGATGAAACACCGGGGGGTAAGAACGCTCGAAGACGACATAGCATTCCCATTTGGCGCGTCGTCTGCAGTGTTGGACCTCATACCTAAATGGCTTGTGGGGTGAGTGCATTCACCGTCTTGGTCGCCGTGCTGCAGAGGTATCCAGGCGAAGCATAGCCTCAAGGCTGGACGCACGGTGGGAATTGCCATGTAGATGTTGAGAATAGAAATTCAGTATTTCATTGACGAGTATTTTGCTGTTGACGCGTTTTCGGACGACAACTGGGGTTCTTTCCGGCGGTGACGTCATCCTGGGGTCGCAGTTTCCCTACCAGAACTCGTCCTCCCCTCCACACCACTTCGTACACCACCACACTTCAGTCACGCACCGAGGACATACATCACAGTTGGCAGATCATACAATCGGCATCATGCCCCCTCATATTCCATCATCGGTCCTTCGCGTGACGCATGCGCCATGGATAAACACACGTCGCGCGCTCAGCACTACTCCGGGCAGGTTCATCAAGGAAGATGCCAACCGCACGCCAGAAGAGCTCGAAGGGAAGAAACAGGAATCCCTGAAGAAGCAGGAGAAAGGTGAGGTGTTCCACGTGCGATTGATGGAAACACGAGACCCTTCCTCGCAATTGAAGGCTGACATTTGTTTCGTTGGACAGGCCAGGGGCATTGGCATGAAGAGCTGGGGAGCGCGTCTGAAGGCAATGTCGCGGCAGACCGCGAGAAGGTTCGGGATCACGATGAGCATATCGGAAAGCTTCAGCAAGAGACAGAGAAGAAGGGGGAGAAGGGCGAGCTGGTACGTAGCCATTGAAAGCGCAAGGAT
Organism: Corynespora olivacea; assembly: GCA_019202945.1. Taxonomy (NCBI): domain Eukaryota; kingdom Fungi; phylum Ascomycota; class Dothideomycetes; order Pleosporales; family Corynesporascaceae; genus Corynespora; species Corynespora olivacea. The sequence goes on from JAGQEM010000064.1 coordinate 27,665, forward strand.
GTGACTGATCGAACGTAAAGTGAACGAGAAGTCGACAGCCGATCCGGAAACAGGCTGTCAGCGGGGTGTATGTACGTACAAGATACTACGTAGACTTTGCATGCTGCACAACACAGGATCCGAAACGTAAGATTGGATAGTGCCGACGTCGAAGTGTTACAAGATTTCAAATCGTGTGCCAAGGCGCGTCTATTTGCTCGACCCATTGCTCTTTTCGGGCGCATGGAGATGTCGCGAGCATCCCGACATGGCGGCGTGCGCGAGCGGGAGATGCGAACCCAGGGGCTTTGAAGGGATGGGCAGGCAGAAACAGTTAGACGCGGGATGTGCCGCACGTGCTCCTGAACGCTCACGACACATTCGGAGCGTGCTCCGATGCACCTGCAAGCATCGCATCGGCCCACCTACCCGCCCCCTGCACACGAATCCACTCCTCTCTCCGTCCTTCCCTCCCCTCTACCGTGGACATCCAGATCCTTTGCCATCGCTCGAGCTTCCTTTTCCCATCTCCTGCCAATCTTTGCCAATGCCGGCACTCCCGCACAATGCCGAAAGCGCAGCGTTCACGTGCCTGTCAGCAGTGCAGAGAACGCAGGGTCAAGGTACGCTGCTGCTGGACGCTCGCTTCTGTACTATGTACGTCGTTGGAAAAGGAGAGACGGAGGGTTAACGGTGCGCATTTCAGTGCGATGAGACTCCTGAGACCTGCCAGCAATGCCGTCGTCTACGCCTGGCCTGCTCGGGCCCAGTCCAAGGCTCGGTCATCATCGACATGACGGACCGGGTCGCCAGGCCGCGTCAACGCAAGAAGCGCGAACCCAAAGGCATGCCACCTACAGCCGCTGCAGTTCGCGAAGACTTGTCTGTGCTACCGAAACTGGAGGAGCTCGAGCTCCAGCCCGTTCTCCAGATTCCCGAGCGAGCGGCAACCCCGTCGGCGCTACTCATCCCGCAACGGTGGAAACCCGCCGTTGACCAATGGACCGAGGCAAAAGCAAACACTGCCGTCACGACTATATGCCGTCAGTACAGCAACACCAACAGAGACACCAACGTCCTACCGCCTGTGCTGTACCAGCCATCCATGATTGTGTCCGAGGCCCTTGATACGGCCTTCACTACCCATTTTGTCCAGCTTCTCCAAGGCGTACGGTCGTACCACCCGGAAATTCCTTTTATCACCCATCTGCCCGATTTGCAGCAAAATGCGAACAAGCCTGCGCTACGCTTATCCCTTCGTGCAGCGTCCATGGCGTTTTACGCCACTGTGCACAAGGACACGACAATCCTGGTTGACTCTTACCTTTGGTATACCAAGAGCTTGAACAGCCAGAGAAACTCGCTCGCGAAATTGGACGCCCACAGTATCCCCTCTGGTGAGGAGATCCTGGTACCAATTATACTGAGCCTGTATGAAGTGTTCGTGGGGACCACGAAAATGAGCATCTGGCACCATCTCAAGGCCGCGACCAATATCATAGTGATGCGAGGTCCCGAGAACCTCACCGGCAGTATGTTTCCACTGTTCAAGGCTATGCGCGTGACAGATGTATGTCCCAATTCTTCCGTTTTCGCGAATCCACGAACTGACACCCACCTTCTTTACAGGCACACATTTCCATGATCTTCAACACCACGTCTGCCTTTGCCTCACCCGACTGGATGACCATCCCCTTCGAAAACAAACCGAGAAACAGTCACCAACTCCTCGTCGACATCCTCCTTCAAATCCCCGCCTGTATCAGTCTATGCAAAATGAAAGATAAGCTCAGCATGCGCAGGTTCTTCGCCGCCCCACTTCCTCCCAGCATCGATCTCGGACCCGTCGAACAGCGCACAAGGGAACTGCTCCAAGATGTTGAGGATTGGGGCCTGCGATTCCCAAGTCTCACGTATACCGATGGGGGAGATGTTGTCGTGCCTGCTGATGCGGAAAGCCTTGCGATAAGTGGAGTTGTGCCTTCAACAGCTGACCGGTCGTATGTTGTTCTGCCGAGTAGCTTTGTGGCTCTCACGGCTGCCACGTACGAGGCTATTCGCCTGATTCTCTCCGTGCTTCTCGATAAGGTCTCGGTGGGCTGTTCTAGATCACCCACCGTCTCCATCACTTCAGCCACTTCAGCCACTTCAACATCACCATCATCCTACACATCTTTGATCATCGACAATGCCATCGCGGCCTCGCAATCTGTGCTCAGCAGCTTGGCATACATGGAATCCACCCATCCTGTGGGTTTGGACTTTATGCGCAGCGTGTTTCCTGTCGTGATCGCCGCCACACTGTCACCAAGGCCGGAGGAACAGATGCAAGCCGAAGAGATGCTGAGGCGATGGGGGAAGAAGAGGGGACTTTCGGGGCTCTGTGCCGCTTGGCTGGATGCATGAGGTCGCCTCGTGTATGAAGGATGCCCAAGGCTGCCCAGCCGGTGTCGTTCGGAAAAGCCAAACAGGTCAATCGGACAGAGTGGAGTACGCATGTCGATGTGTTGGGAACCTCGGGCAGATGGGCGGTTACAAATGAAACACGCGTGAACACTTCACGTGCTGGCGCGCGAGTTTGAAACATGCAGGGAAACGCTCACAGCTTCGTGTCGTGGAGATTTGAGCACGGAACGGATCAAGCCGCATCAGATACCGGACACTACAACAGCAGAGTCCGATAGCTTGAGCCTCGCCATTCTGGAATTCCCGACCAGGTTATCCTACTGGCGACGCAAAGGCATCCGTTCATGGCTGTGAGATTTGCAAAAGATGTTGGTGGTCACAAGCATAACGCAGTGTCTAGTTTCTGCGCCGAATCCGAATGACAAATCGGAAGGCATCTGGGATACCATCTACCCGATGCCTATTTGGGACCCGTTCGTTCTCTGTCGGAGAAGCGGTGCTGCGAAATGCAGGTATGGGAGGAAGAGCAGAGCTGGGAGCTCACCGGGGAAAAACCATGGTGACATGACATGAAGTGGGCAAAGCATGATGAGCGTAGTAGACAAGGTAGACAACATTGTTACAATATATGGCAGAACCGCATCGATTCCCCAGGATTTCAAGGAGCATTTTTGAAGGTCGGAATTTTACGTTTGCATTCAACTTCTTCCACCAACGCGCCCACATATATACCTCGAATTTCTTCGTCGGAATAATTGAATTGTAAATGGTTGCGGGCTCAACATTCCTTTCCCACATCCTGGACTCGGCGCTATCGGTACAGCCCCATACATATGATACAAGTATAGCACACAGAAACCTGAGTAGAGTGTAAACGCCAACCGCGGCCAAACCTGGCGCGGGATATGCAGGACGCAGAACCACTCCACCGACCCCACCAGCTCTTAACCATTAGAACACCAAACCCTTCGAAACTCTCCCCAGTCTTGACATGAATGGCCCCAGAGAAGCAGTTCATCTATGCGGCCACGGCCATGCCTCCCGAAGGTTCGCCCGGCTGCGAAGGAGGCATGGGCGGTGCCTCGAGTTTCGTGTTCTCCGCCATCATGCGATTGAAGCCGACGCCGACGCCCTCGATGACGGCGAGCAGTATGGCGCACGAGATGGCGCCGTTGCGCATCGACTTGTACCCTCCGCGCACCGCGAGCGAGCCGCCGGTGAAGAAGCCGGCGATGATGGCGTTCCACGGGTCCTCCTTCTTCCGTATCCCCTTGACCGCGCAGTCGTATGTGTTGAAGAGACCTCCCCAGACGCCGAAGTTGCCGCCGAGCACGGGGGCGCGGGCTTTTATCGCGGTGATGGCGCCGATCCGTCGCTCGCCGTAGGGAGAGTTGCGGAACTGGAGGGTCAGTATGCGTGGGAGAGCTCGCGGTGGTCGTCGCTTACGCCTTTGATGCCGTGCCACACTGCACCGCCGACCGCCTGGATATGTTAGCCTTGGCCTGTGTGTGGGGAGGACGGGCGGATAGGATGGGGGGATGCGAAGATGGGAGGGAGAAGGGATGGGCTGCCTACCCCCATTGCGAATGCGCCGCCAAAGTCATTGAGGATGATCCAGGGACACGGGTCTCGCGTGTGGTCCATGGTGTGTTATGTGTGGAAGCGGACGGAGAGCGGATCGTGGGGATGATGGAGATGCAGGACGGGATGATGGGTCTGTTGGTCGGTGTCGTGAGCGTCGATGCGCTCATTCACTTTTTTCCCACGACCCTTGCGCCGCTGCTTGGCGCCGAAGCGGGAAATCCCGGTCCGTCCGTCACATCAACCTCGCGTCGAAAGCACAACATCCGGATGGATTGCCAATGGAGACTATAACGAGCTACGGCATCCTGCAGATCTCCAGGCAGCAGCGGTTGTGCCGTCTTCGCCCAGAGGAGTGGTGAACGGGAACCTCCACGACGCACCTGCCGTTCCACGCAGCAGACCTCTCCTTCCATTCACACCTTGGCATCCCCAGCCCCAACCCCATCTCAACTCCCCTCCGTTACCACACCGCTCTTCTTCCCTCATTTCGTCTGTCACACCCCTCTCTGCACGCCTGACTCATGTATTTTCTTTTGTCTGCGTGTGAGCGCTTGCACTCTGCCTTGTCTCTGCGGCTGTTGTCCCATTGTCCTTCTACACGGCGCGGCAGACCTCGGTCGTCCCGGACAGCAGCGATGTAGTATGGCCTCCACGGTCTTGGCGCTCTGCCCCGTTCCCCCACTCACCTTCACCTCTTCTTGGGAGGGCAGCTCGAGTGCCTGCCACTCACCCTCACCCTCACCGTCTCCGTTTATCTTGGAGCCGGCGCGGACTGTGTCGAGTATAAGAGAGGCTCTACTTCCCGCTTCACCCCGTCCATCCTCCATCCTCCATCCTCCATCTTCCATCCTCCATCCTCCACCCTCTCAGCACTGCCCCCATTCTGCAACCGCTCAACATGGTTGGCGCTACGCGGGCAGGCCGCAAGCAGCCCCTGCGCTCGATGCCGGCTTCCTCGCAAGCCCAGCCTACCCCGAGCTCCAGGACGACAAGTTCGGATGATGGGATGAATTCTGCTGCCTTTGAACCCATGGCGGTTGACGCCGAAGCCCAGCAAGCAGGCCCGGACACTGGTGAGGCTGAAGGACTCGGTGAGCACATGAAAGAGGCTATCGCGGTCATCAACAAGCTCGAAGGCTTGGGTCTTGAGCGAATGAACATACCGCTCCCCAAGTGCATTGTGCTGGGAGAACAATCGACGGGCAAATCATCTGTTATCGAGGCCATATCTGGCATCAAGACACCGCGTGCCACCGATACCTGTACACGTTGTCCCTTGTACATCCAACTGGAGTCTTCTGCTGGGAACGCCAAATGGCATGCTCAGATTTCTTTGAGGCTCAAATATGACTACGACGGGAAGCTCCGAAAGAGGTTCCCATGCTGGTGAGTGGTGTCGGTTGAGACAACAGACACGTACCTTGAACTGACTCGCTGCTTCCACGCTAGGACCCCGAACCCCCAGCCTAGAGATGAGCCCTTTGCCGCCACTGATTCGCCTCTCGAGCTCGAGGACCTCATCATGCGTGCTCAAATGGCAGTGTTGAGTCCAAAGCACAAACCGTCGGAATTTCTCCAACCAGGCGCGCCTTCGAGGGATAGAGACACCTATCACCAATGCGACTTCAGCCCGAATGTCGTCTGCATTTATATCTCACGGCCAGGATTTCCCAATCTATCCTTCTACGATTTGCCGGGCATCATTGGCCAGGCAGAACGCGAGGATAACCAGTTTCTCGTTACATTCGTTCGCGACTTGGTCTCAGAGTATGTCAAGGATCCAGAGTCCTTGATTCTGGTCACGTGTTCGTTGGAAAACGACATCGCCAACTCAACGGCGAGTAATCTTGCACGGGAGCTGGGCGCAACTGATCGGTGCATCGGTAGGCAAATGCGTGTTGATCCCTGGAACGCCAATCACTGACAGGTCTATAGGCGTCCTGACCAAGCCAGACCGACTGCCAGTTGGCAGCAGAGCAGAAAAGCTTCAAGCTGTCTTAGATGGCCACCGATTTCGTCTGGGACATGGATACTTTGTAGTCAAGAACCCGTCGCAGGATGCTATCGACCGACGACTCCCCCATAGCCGAGCCCGTGAGGAAGAGCAGCTGTTCTTTGTTACCTGTGAGCCCTGGTCCTCAGCCTTCCAAGCTTACCAGGCTCGATTCGGCACAGCCAATCTGAAACGAGATCTATCCCAGAAGTTGACGTATCAGATTGGTCGACTACTTCCTAAGATTCGCGCTCAAGTGAAAAATCGTCTTGATCAAGTCGAGTCGGATTTGAAATCAATGCCGGAGCCGCCGAATTACAATGCAACGCGCACCATATCCGATGTCTTGCTTGCGTTTTCCAAACATATCGGAGTGGAGATGTTAGGGGACTATCCACACCGGGATTGGGACAATAAGTGGACAAAGCTTCGGAACTCCTTGCTTGAAGCGCTCCTTGCCATGAAACCTACCACAAAGATCGCGGGAAAGCTGGATGAGGGTATTTTCGACGCTGTCAATCCTGGGAAATCAGTTGACAATTCGATTCTAATTGCCTCCGACAATGAAGGAGACAATGTTCCCACGCAGAATCCGAACACTCCATCGAAGAAGCGGAAAGTCGAAGAAGATGTCTCCACTCCAATGCGACCACCGTCTAGCCGTATGCAGACACCATCAACCAATCGTCGCAAAATCCGCCCGCAATCCTCTGCGGATGCTGACGAATACTTCCAGCTCCGCAACATCTTCCAGCTTGATGACTTCACAACACACCTTCAGAATGCATCCCGATCCAGGATCCCGGATCAGCTCGATCCCAAGGTGATCGACGATTTGATTCTCTCTAATATCAAGCACTGGGAGTTGCCAACAAATCGATTCTTCGAAACTCTGGAGCTTGACCTCGGCCAGATGGTCAAGCGGATCTTCCACGAGCATTTCCACATGTGGCAAGATTCCGATTTGTACCAAGCAGCGTGGGCTATCATTGAAGCTCTTCTCAAGGAGAATATTGATTTTCACAAGAAAATTACAGCCAACGACTGTCTGGACGATGAACGGAAGGGTGTCCCTCTTATTTACGATGACGAGGACTTTAGCATCGCGCTCTCCCAGGAACGAGACCACTTCCGAGCGGCTCGCAAATCTTCTCGCATCAAGGTGTACAGCAAAGAGATGGACGCTCAAACAGGTCGTAAATTTACAAGTCAAGACGAGGACAAGCTGAATCGTGACCCAATCAAGCGTGCGACACTCGAAAACGAGCCTTACGGCAGGGAAATCGCTGCGATCACGCAGGTGACCACTTACTACGTGTGGGCTGCAAAGCGCTTCCGACAGGCTCTCTGCAGTCGCATCTCAAGCAAGTTGCTGAGAGAAATGGAAACGACCTTTCGCACGCAACTCGAGAACGGTCTCGGTATCCACGATGAGCAGAACGGTCAGTCTTATGCAGCCACGTGCCAACTTTCACTAACTCTCCCAGGCGCACAGAACGCTATGCGGCTTCTTGCCGAACCTGCCTATCGCACCAAGCAGCGCGAGGATCTACTCAACACCCGGGAAGCCTTGCAGAGCGGATTGACGCATTTGGAGACGCTCCAAGGCGCGAATGGGACCGAACCGTCTTCGTCTCAGCCATCATTCCACGGCTTACCAAAGAACAATGGCGGTGGCGGGTTGGGCTACTACTCGTTCGGAGCCACTTCCACTCCTCTCACCGAGGACATGATGGACATAGGACTGGCACGTCGTTAGTCGGACCGTTGGTGTTCGCGTCTTCACTCAGCTTGGAACTTTTTCTGGGGGTGAGGGGCGTCTGTTCTTGTTTCTCTTCGTATTGAGTGGCCTGTTGGTGATCTGGATGCACTTTCCATGCACCCCTGTGCTGAGCAGCTTCTTGTTTCCTACATGGTACTCATCAGGATGGTTGTAGGCAAAGTCCGCTTTGCCCTTGGTCAAGGTTTTTGAGGAGGGTGTTTAATGGAGGGGGTCATTGAAGTGCTTCGACAGCATCGCAACTATGGGCAGCAGGTGGTGGTTTTCAGGAAGCCCTCAGCAAGCCCAGTTGCGAGCATGCAATAGCATAGCACCTTTGTGACTCTTCATGTTCCTCCGAACCATTCTCTCCCTGTTGTGATAGGTCACTTCGAGTCGCCAACACCTGAGCACATCAAATTGCGCCCGCGTCAAGATCAGCAGGGCCATCCCGAGGACCTCGGCTCCACAATCTACCCCATTTCAGCCCCCAATCCATCCAACCCCCGCATCTATCAAGCGATTACCGCAGCCATGGATGGTACAAAAAACATGGCGCATTATTCATGTCGCCAACAAAAGTCGTCGCATCTCATTGCAAACTGATCGCTCGCCCTCCTTTCCCCACAACCACCATCTCCAGCACTTGGACACTCGGACACGTCAACGATGTCACTCCTCACCCTCCAACCCTTCAAAGCCATCTACGTCGTCGGCGCCATCACCTTCGAACTCGCGTGCTTCCCGCTCTGGCTCCTCAAATACCTCACATCGTACGGGCGCCAGCACCCGCAATGGACCTTCCGACAGGCGCTGAGCATGCGCCTGTTCTACTCCTCCCTCAGCCATTCCGCGACGGTGCAGGTCAGCACGCCGCTGCCGCTGACACCGGGGAAGGAGAAGGAGCGATGGGTGATCATGAAGCTGAGGGAGGAGTGGAAGCGTTTCTTCAAGGGGCCGATGCTGGGCGACGGCAAGGGCGACATCGTGCCGGGCGATGTGGGCGGGACCTGGTATACCGAAGGGCGGGGAGGCAAGCCGCTGAGCGTCGGCGACGACGTGGGGAACGTGCTGGTCATACTGCACATCCACGGCGGCGGCTACGTGCACGGCGACGGCCGGACGGGTAATCTGGGCTACTTCGCCTCCAAGCTCCTCACCCACACGCCCGCGACCCACATCCTGGGCCCCCAGTACCGACTCTCCACCCTCCCGGCGTCGAGGACGTCGAACCCGTTCCCCGCCGCGCTTCAGGACACGCTGACGAGCTACCTGTACCTGCTGGAGGAGCTGAGGATCCCCGCCAAGAACATCGTGCTCGGGGGCGACTCGGCCGGCGCGAACAACGCCATCGCGCTGCTGAGGTACATCGCCGAGTACGGTCCCGAACTGGGCATCCCGGCGCCCGGCGCCGCGCTCCTGTGGTCCCCTTGGATCGATCCGCACGAGGGGTCCACGGAGGTTATGTGCGGCAATGCCAACTTCGACACCGATTACCTCGCGCCGAGCTTCATGTCGTGGAGCCACCGGGCGTTCGCGGGACCCGCGGGGGCCTCGAATCTCGACACCCCGTACGTGAACCACAAGCTCAAGACGTTCGGGACCGCCACGCCGCTGTTCGTGCACGTGGGGACGGCCGAGGTGCTGTACTTTGATGCGAAGGAGTGGGCGGGCAAGATGAAGGAGGCTGGGAATGCCGTCGCGTTCGACGAGGAGGAGGCGGCGCCTCATGACATTTTGCTGATTGGTAATGTGCTGGGATTCGGTGTCGAGGCGGATAGGATTGCGAAGCGAGGGGGGGAGTGGTTGAGGGGGGTCAGGACGTAGGTCTGTCTTTTACATAGATGGCAATCTTTTCCAAAAAAAACCCTCCCCCCCCCGCCCCCCTTCCCCCCATTTCAACGCAAAAGGCAGAGAATGAGCTAACCATACACACATTCGATATCGATACCTCGTCCCAGCTCCCTGGACGTAAAAGAGAGCATGCGACTCATCTAAAGAAGGAAGAAAGACCCCCCTCGCTCCCATGCCGGCCTTTCGTGGTTGCATGTATATAGTATAGTATGCAGTATACAATATTGCAGCGCCCAACTTCTCCAGCGCACGGCAATTGATTTCGAGGTCCAAGTTTCCACCCATCGTGTCTGTTTCACGGGGGGTGTTCTATAGTAGATGTTTACAATTGAGAGGCCGTTCGTTGTGCGAGCGGTCCACTTTCCTAAACGGGTTCAAGTCAAGGTACATCACGTGCAGAGACATGGGCTTCGCCTGCAAGCTCCACGACGGCGGAAATATATCGCCAGTATCATGGAAGAGGCGTCGCTGAGTGGGAAAGGGTTGACATGCGTCGACAAAGAGCGAGTTGGCAGCATCGCCGGATGCGGTGCGTATACAAAGACCTTCGGTGATGGCGCTTCAAAGCCCCCAAACAGGACGTCTTCATCTCATTTCCCTCCATCGTTGCGATATACAGAGCAATCCAATTCTCCACGCGCGCGATCTTCTCTGCCGCCATGCCTACCAGCCGTCCCTCCTCCAACGATACCGGCTCTGGACTCCGATTCGAAGACGCCGCTGCTCTTGCCAACACGGGCCTGTTCCCGCACGCTTTCTCCAGCATCGTCGCCGGCCTGCACTACCTGCACGCCAACCGCGGCACCGCCATCTACCTCTGCATCGCCGTCTTCGTCGTCGCCTTCGTCGAAATCAACATCTACCGACGGAAAAGGAAACGGGGGCTTGATGACCTGAAAGCGCGGGCAGAGGCCGAGAAAGTCCAGCTCGCGCAGCTCTGGCACGAAGCCAGCGAATTCGAAGTCCTCTACGGGCTCTGGGACAAATTCCTCATCAGCGAGCTGCCGTTCAGTTGTCTGGACGAGAGGTGTGAGAGGTCGTTGAAAGAATGGCCCGAGAAGCGGTACCTACGCCGACTGCTGCTCATGGGGGTTTTGCCGCTGTACATCCAGGACGGAGGCATAGCCACGAAACTCGCGAAGCCGGTCGGACACTTGGAGGGCGGCGGATGGTGGAGTGCAAAGTGGAAGCAAGGCAAGAAACGCGCCATTTTCGAGTTCCTGGTACCTTTGGCGCCGCTTGTCGGGGAGACGGAAGACGAACACGTGGGCACCGCACCCTGGAGGGAATTCGTCAAGGGGCTGTTGATGAACGAATATGGATGGCGGGTTGCGGTCACCAACTGGGGATTGGGAAGACACTCGGATGAAGTTACCGTATCGAACCTGCCGCCAAACGACGAGCAGCCGCTGGAGGTGGGCGCGACGTCGTGGTTTGATCTCCTGCTGCCGTTGAAGAGGGATAGGACGCTTGAGCGCGCGAGGGGAAACAGGGACCGGAGTTTGCAGGATTATAGTGGGGCCAAGCAGGTGCCGGAGGTGATGGAGATGAATCACGGGGGGTTCAGTCCCATTGTTCGGGTCGAGATACCGCACTATGATCGGAGGAGGCTGGATGAGATGGTTTACCACTTTGCGCTTGATTCTGGGATTGAGGAGGTGTTTGAAGTGGAGGAAATGCATGCTACCACGGTGAGTTGGGGGCTTGATAACATTCCTGGTCTCCCTGCGTCCTTTCCAGCGTGATAGGCTTCGTTGCATGTTGAAGTAATCAGAAGTCGGGTTCGAGGTTTTCCTTCATCCAACGGCCTATTCTTTCGACGTCCGCTTTCCACGCTGAGTCGGGTTGTTCTTGCCGAGTCCAGAGTCCGACCCCTTCGACCGTGCTGAGCTCCACCCTGGTCTCTGCGTGGGCTTCGTATTTTCCCTTCTCCCCCGCATCGTGGTAGCGTCCCCGTCCGGAGTGATTCCTGAGGGTTTGTCGTGACACGCTCCGCTTGAGCATCTTGGCCAACTCGGTTGCCTGACCATGAAGCGGGCTCTCGGTGCCCGTCGTGATCTGCCACGCGGGCAGGCTGAGACCAACACCCGCGGGCGGATAGATGCGTGCATAGGCTCGGCATCTGACCAGCGTTGGCAGCTCTACGGAACTGGGGGTGGAGGCAAGGGTTTGGTAGTGAAGTATTGTCATCTGCGTCTCATAGTCCAGTGGACCATCGGGCTGTTCGGATGCGAGTGAATCATCATCTTGGGGATGTATCAAGGCCCCATGCGGTGAGCGAAACCAGTGGATGGGGGAGGCAAAGCGGTCGAAGTAGTGCTCTGGCTTACGGAACAAGACATCTCGCTCGCCCGACAGAGTCAGTGCGGGAATCACGGCATTGTCGCCATGGAGCTGCCACGCCGTCGGAGGAGGCGGTTTTGGGGCTCGTTTTGAAGGCTTCGCAACCGTGACGGTATCGGGCCTAGGGCTGGTCTGCAGAGGGGCCAGTGACATGGGATCCTCCTCCGCAGGGAAGGCCGTCTCCTCCGGTGCCAGAGGCTCCAGCAGCTCGGAAAGCGGCACCACCGGCAGGTCGTCGGGGAACACCCAATCGACGATGGGGTTGTTGACAGCAGCAGCACCGATGCGAGTCTCACCCAGTCGACATTCCGTCAAGCCCAGCATAACGGCCAACGAAGCGCCGACGAGCTCGCCGCATACGCCGACCCGAGGGAGCACAGGTCGTGGTGAAGCATGGTCGAGCAAATTGGCCTTGATCCAGTCGTAACCCAGGAGGGTGTCATGGATTGGCGTTGGATATGGATGGTGTGGGGAGGCGCGATAGTTGATTTTGGCTATGGTGGCGTTGCTGGCGGCGGCGAGAGTCGATATGATGCGCGCCTCTTCCTCGGCGTGGTCGGGAATGACGGGGCCAGAGGGCAGGTAGATCAAAACGGGCGAAGCAGGTTTTGCGGATGGGAAGATGCTAGCGAGGGTTAGCGGTCCTGGATGCAGCGTGAAGGTTGTAAGAATGGCATTGTTGGCACGGCTGACGCAGCATAGCATCACCAACATCACCAGCATCAGCATCAACATCACCCAGCATCTGCACGTGAAACCGGACAGGCGAGGTCGTTTCGAATCGGAAATGCAGAGGACGACCGGGAGAGACCAACGTACTCGATTGTGAAGGCGCCGTTGGAGCGCGCAGAGACACTGATGCGCTCCGAAGAATACGGGCGGCGCCAGACTCCAGCAAGCCGCCCCAAGCGAGGGACCGGCTGGCGCATCACCGTGAAGGCGAGATGCAGAGGGAGGGCAGATGCGAACGAGGGCTTATCCAGAGAATTATCTAATTATCTAACTATCGTGCTTCGGCGTGGCTGTCAGGGGGATGCTAATTTGGGGCTGGAGATCGCTGGCCGGCCCCAGCACCGCCAACTTCTTCTCCAGCTGCCGGCCTGGCTGTATTCCCTCCCTTCACTCGCTCCTTGGCCCGCTCCCGCCATTCTCTCGTCGTCTTGTCCTTGCCCGTCTGTCCCTCCTTTCCCTCCTGGTGGTGCGACTGTTCCAGCCCAGGCAGTCAGCCAGTCCCTTCTTGTTCTTGTTCTTGTTCTTCTTCTTCCGACTGCTCGCCTTCTTCTGATCGGCGGTTTCCCCCTGGTGCAGCACGCCGCAGCACTGCCTCCCGCCCCCCCATCACCCACCTCCACCACCACACACGGAAGCGATCGCTGCACCAAGCCCAGCCCTGCTTCACTTAGTTTAATACCACGCCCGCGCCCTCGCCCTCGCCTGTTGTTATTGTACATCCACGCCCACCACACGCCCTCGTTCACGACGGACTCGACTCCCCCCCAACCACGCCCCCATCGCACGAGAGGGAAACCCGAAACCTGGCCCGACTTCGGTAGCACCGCGCGCGCCGCAATCGCCACGGGGACCGCCCCTGGCAGCAGCATCGCCATGGCCGAGACCGCGAGAGCGAGGACCTTCTTCACGCTGCTGAAGAACCTCACCTTCGCCGCGCTGGTCTATGCGCTCGTCTACGGCACGGTGAGCCTGCTGAGCGACCCCGGCCTGGCCACCAAGGGCAAGCTGGGCATCCCCGCCTTCCTCGACAAGACGGGCCCCACCGAGCTCATCAAGACGACAAAGGCGGGCGTCCAGGTCAAGTTCACGAGCTCGCCCAACACCATCACCATCAACCCGCACGCCAACGTCTTCAACCGCCCCGTGACCGCCGTCGAGGTCAGGGACGACTTCTACGGCCCCCGCCCGCACGTCGACACCGAGGCCGACCTGCACCTGCTCGTGGAGGAGTGTCGCGGCACGTACAGTGGCATCGAGAAGATGCGCAACGTGTTCGACTGCCTCCAGTTCTTCGCCGACGCCCAGGACCGCTACTACAGCCTGCCCGCCAAGGCCGACCGAGCCAGCGCCCAGGACCCCCGCCGAGCCGAGTACGTGAATGCCGACGGCCACGGCAACACCCTCCACAGCTACCCGTCCGTGGACGCGGCCAGGCCCGCCAACGGTTCCGACATCGGCACCTGCCCTGGCCCCATCATCCCCTACCACGTCTACTGGACGGGCCCAGCCACCTGGCGTGTCGAGGCCTTCGTCAAGAGCTACCTCTACACCCAGAACCTGGCCTGCTCGCGCCTGTGGATCTGGCTCGACACGGACCGGAACCCCGACGCCATCCACGGCATGCTCACCAGGGACGCTCTGTTCGCCCGCTTCCTTCCCCTCGTCGAGCGAGGCGACATCACCCTGAAAGCCTGGAAGTTCCCCCACAGGATACCGCTTCCCAAGGACGAGGACGACCGGAATGGCTTTGGCTACTACGGCTCCCCCGGGAAGCCCAACCCAAAGGGCGAGAAGGCCGTTGCCGAGAACATCGTCGAGGACAGGGACGGCCAGCAGTGGCTCGTGCTGACGCCGAAACAGATGACGTTCCTCCCCGTCGCTGTTTCGGACGCGATGCGCTTCGTCGTCTTGCACATGCACGGCGGCGCCTACTTCGATATGGATGTGCTGATGCTCAGGGACATGCGCCCGTTGCTCCTGCCCAAGGAACACAACTTTGCCGAGCGCTGGGCTGCCCATCCTCACCCCGGAGACTACAACACGGCCATCATGTCGCTCACGGCAAACTCGTCCATCTCGTCCTACCTGCTCTATGGCGGCATCCGCATGGGTCTCAACTTCCACCCCCGTGTTCTGGGCCGCATGGCTTGGAAGGAAAACCGCGATCAGGAGTTTCTCATGCTCGAAACCGCCGCCTTCGACCCCATCTGGACAGAGTTCAACTGGGACCGTGAAGGCCGCTGCACTGTGCCCTGTTTGCGGGATTATGGTGCTGCGTTCAAGGGCAGGCAGGGTGCGTTCAAGGACGAATGGGAGAGCTACGATGGGCCCCAGCTCGCGGCTGCCAATCCCGAAGGGACGCAGAGGAAAGAATTGCGAGAGGCGGAGCTCGCCCCGGCCACGCCAGCGCCATCGAGTCGCGCCAAGCGAAGCCGCGACGAGCATGAGAACGTGCCCGCCTCGGCGGCTGCACTTGCCTCCAAGGGCGAACACGCCGACTCGTTTCAGGCGACGCTCGACGAAGAAGTCGAGCTACGCAAGGCCGGCGTCGTTTCAGATTACGTCCTCTCGGAGGACAAGTTCCCCCCGAACAATCGGACCCTCGAGAACTTTTTCCGCGGCGCCTGGACCTATCACATCCACAACCAGGTAAGCTGACCCGCTGTTCCCCGCATCTGCACAGCCAAGTGGAGCCATGCTGACGAAGTTGAAGTGGCTGAAGCATCCCGAACCCTCATCGTGGATATCCGTTCTCCAGCACGCCCACGATGGTTTCTTTGCAGCCTCCCGCACCAATGCACATGGCGAGAGGTGGACTGGACCAACATTGATGCCCTACAACTACTGGCCCGAGTACGTGTGACGTTCCGACAAGCCCCGTCCCGACCCAGCCATCATGATCAAGCATTCCGTGGGGGGGGGGGACGTCAACCGCATTGAAATCTAATGCAGGCTCGCACGAATGGATATCCGCACGAAGCTGAGCGACCATTTATCACGGCACCATCTTGTCCGTCACCAGCTTCAGCGACCACCGCCATTCAAACGCGGCTTACGAGAGAATGACCGGAGTTTTTACTGTACGATTTTTGGCGGTGTAATATGGTGTTCATACAGTGCAGAAAAATGTGTCGTCTGTTTGGGTGGAAACCGCTTTGGCGGTGTTTTCTTTCTCGTTGCATCCTTCTCGAGCATCCTTCGTACACTTTACTTTCTCCATGGGGGATGTCGTCCATGCTTTCACTTCTCGTGTCGAAGCTGGACTGCATCTGCATCCGCATAACCCCATCCCTTGTTCAATCTTCTCCGCGATACCCTCGCTCGACTCATCCGCCCGATCGAGCTGGAGGCTTTCTTCTTCTTCCTCTTCTTCTTCTGGTTTTTTTTTCACCGTCACTTTTGTGTTCTCACACGCATGCATAGCTCGAGGGTACCTTTTTTTTTTGATCTTTTTTCGGTCGCGAGCTTGCAGTATCTTCGGCGTTTACACCAATCGGCAAGACGAATACACACGGACGGGAATGGGTACCTTTTTGTTGTTTCGTATCGATTCATATATACATATACGATGACGTAGACATCACCTGTAAATGAAAAGCGAGGAGATTGCGCCATCGAGTGGACCGGGAGACGGAAGGAGAGAGGCGGGGAGTTGGATGCATGGCGTGGCGTGGCGTGGCGTGGTGTGTATAGATGAAGATGAGAATGGAAATCATTGATTGCAACATGGGGATTGTCTTGAAGGGAATGGTTCAACGTCACGTGAATCTCGTCCACGCAGGGTAACGTATCTCGGAAGCAACAGGATGCATGCATCATCTCGGGAGGAGGTAGGTATCGTTCCTTTCTCTATTCATCTACACAGCCTGCTTCCTTTCCTTTCCTTTCCTTTCCTTTCCTTTCCTTTCCTTTCCTTTCCTTTCCTTTCCCTTCACTCACTTTACCCACTTCATCTGGACCTGATTTCACTTCACCGTATTACACCCTCGCAATCATCAAATCTTACAAGTCGATCAATGGCTCGTCGACAACCTTCTGCTGCACCTGGACGGGCAACTGGTTCTGTGGCGCAGACGGGAAGCTCTCGGGCCCGTATCCACCTGCGGCATAGGGGGCGGGTTGCCATGGCGCGGGGCCGGTGGCTTGTTTCTGCTGCTGGACGGGAGGGGGTTGCTGCCAGTACTGCTGGTGTTGGGGTGGCGGCGGTGCTTGTTGCGGTTGTTGTTGTTGTTGTTGTTGGTGCTGAGGCGGAGGGGCTTGTTGCTGGGGTGGTGGTCGCGCAGCATCGGGCTGTGGTGGTTGCCAGTATGATGGCTGTTGCTGGGGAGGATAGCTCGGTGGTGCTGCTGCTGCGGTGGATGGGGGTTGTGTGGGTGGGGACATGGGTGCCGCCTGCTGCGGCGGTGCGCGATGCATCTGCGGTGACGAAGCCTGTGGCGGGTGAGACGCCTGTGATGCGAAGCTCTGCGTGTGTTGGACAGGCGGCGGTGCTTGTGCCTGCGCCGCATTCGCATTCGCATCGCCGTAGTAAAAGCTTGCGCTTTCCGCGTCCGACACGGTGGACGGAGGTGCCTGCGGAGGATGTGCATTGGACGGTTGTGAAGGATATTGCGGGCCCGAGGCCCGACGCTGCAGCTGCGGAGAGGACGGCTTCTGGTACGTGGTACTCGGCGGCCGTTGAGCGAGATTCGGATAGGGTTGTGACGGCTGCTGCACCTGGTGGTATTGATCAGACGGCGGGGCGTGGAACGGTTGCGGTGGTACGGATGCTCGCTTGTCATACTGTGCGTATGGCTGTTGCGGTGCCGGTGCCTGGTAACCACCATAGTATGAATGCGGCCGTGCATACGAGTTGGTGGGTGCCGTGTTTCCCGTGTAGAAGCTCTCGCCAGCCTGTGTCTCCGGTGGGGCGCCGGATGGGACGCTGGGGTATAATGACGATGCGGGGCGTTGCATGGACTGTGGAAGGCCATACATGGCACCCGCTTGGTTGTAGGTATTCGACAAGCGCTCCTCGAGCATTCGGTCGTAGTACCTCACGACGGTCGAGAGCTTGGCGTGGAGATCGAGCAAGGTATCTACCGAAATCAGCATTCGAGCATGTCATGGATTGGTGGCTGTGTGATGGATGCCTACCGTGTTTGCTCATCGTCTCCCCATACGTTCGGGCCAGCTTTGGTCGCAGCTTACCGATGCTCTCGTATAGCTCCTGGATCTGCGGCTCCCGCAGTATGGTGCCTGGCGGCTGGTGCTGCAACCGATCCACAAGGGTACCGAAGAGGTTGATGTTCTCCGCCTCCACCGGCGTGAGCTCGTAGTCGTTTTTCGGTGCAGCAACGGGGGCGCCATTGGAACCGGAAGCCTGACTGCGGAGGGTGGCGGCATGCTGTTTCTTCTGCTCCTCCATGTCGGCCAGGGACGCTGCAATGGCGGCTGCCAGATCCGGGTCATCCTCTTCCACGATCTCCTGCTTGGACGATCCGTTCGTGGCCGGCGGTCTGGTTTGCGACTGTGGCACGAATCCGGCACCACCCTGTCCCTTTGCATCTTCCAAGCTCATCTCCAGCGCCCGCTTCAAGTCGGCATCGAAGCCATCCTCGACACGTGCACTTCGAGGTTCCATGGACGCTTGGTAGAGGGACCGGCTCGGCTTGGTGGCGTCGAATGCTCGGGGCACGGGGGTCCCGCGCGACTTGTCCGTCAGCTTCTGATGGCAGCCATCGTCGACACGCACGGGGTCCAATATGCCGAGGTGGGGGAGGGGGATGTTCTTGCTCGAGCAGGAGCCGCAGAAGACGTTGCCGCAGTTCCGACAGTGATGCTTGCGATTGGTAAAGGTGAAGGCGGTCCGACATCGCATGCACACGTCCGAGTCGGCCCATTCCGGGGGCGCGCTGCTGTCGAGCATGCTGCTCGCGACATGCTCCCTGGGCGGGAACCGGTAGCCCTCCCGCTGCAGGGTGCGGTAGACGTCGTCGATGTAGCTCAGGTTGATGCGGCCCTCGGCGGCGGTTGCCCAGGCCTGGATCAGCTCCAGCATCTTGGTGTTTACGTCCTGGTTCGGCGCGATGGACGGCGTCCGGAGGAGGGAGGACAGGTTGTCCATGAACTCGCGGGAGGCGATCTCCTGGATGAAGTGGGCGCCGCCGTTCTTGACGCACGTGTCTGTGAGCTGGCGGAATCAGCACCCGGAAGAAGGGGGGGGGGAACAAGGGGCCCTACATTCAGCGCGGCCAGCTGGACGTTGGGGTTCTTGTGGCCTATCCGGCGCTTCAGCGAGCGCATCGCATCTTTAGGCTGCACCGTCTTGGAGCGAATGACGTCGGATATCTCGAGGTTGAGGGGCATGTCCTCCCTGCACACGCAGCATCAGTACCGGCTCTCGCCGCACGGGCAGAAGGCGGCGCACGTACAGGCTCGAGGAGGTGGCGCGCTCGATCTGCTCGTCGAGCGCGCTGCTGGCGGAGGACCCAAACCAGCCGGCCATGGCGGCGTGGCCAGGCAGCCAGGCGGCGTACGTCGGGGGCTCCGGGGGCGGTCCTGCCAGGGAGAACAATGGGCACGTACGGGGTGTCTGGAGGCGTGTACGGGGTGTCTGGAGGCGTGTACGGGGTGTCTGGAGGCGTGTACGGGGTGTCTGGAGGCGTGTACGGGGTGTCTGGAGGCGTGTACGGGGTGTCTGGAGGCGTGTACGGGGTGTCTGGAGGCGTGTACGGGGTGTCTGCAGGCGTGTACGGGGTGTCTGCAGGCGTGTACGGGGTGTCTGCAGGCGCCGAGCGGGAGAGGTGGGAGTGCCGCTGGGGAAGAGGGGGCTTGGCCAAGCACGACCTACGCAATGGTCGGGCTGACCTGGACGGGACCTCGACCTTGACCTGGCACCCACTGCGACTACTGCGACCATGGCCATTACCAAGCCGCAACCCGTCTGGAGTGCCTGAACACCACCACCTCGCCCACCTCGCCCGCCTCGCCCACCGCGCCCTTTCTTCCACCGCCCCCTCGCACGCTTCCGCCGCCACCTGCCGTCTTCCCTCTGCCGCCTCCACCGCCTCCACCGCCGCACCGCCGCCTCGGCTGCCTTGTATGCCCCCGGCCAGTCTGCCCCCTACCATGACAGAGTCCCCCATATAGGCTGCGGTCCACACCCCCGCGCGCGCCATGAACGGGCAGCCCCATGGCGCAGATGGCTGGAGGGGCAGCAACGGGGGGGACGCACGCATGCCCCCGGACCCGCATCCGCCCATCTCTGAGATATCCGCGAGTGCAGACGCCCGGGTCAGAGAGCTGAGGGCGGCGCCGGTAGGGAACCCGAAAACGGCTCGGCCTCGAAGCCATGGTTGTTGACCCGCCGCAGATCAGTCGAGTCCTCGAGTCGGCCAAGCACCACTTCAATGAATCCAGAGCCATGCTGAGCAGCCGCTCCTCTCCTCTGGCCGGCGCATACTGGGCATTCCTGGTGGCCTATTCACTTGCCGTCGAGGAGATTCCCAAGCATCACGACTACTACGACAAGATCAGCACGAACCGCGGCCAGCTGTACCGCGATTGGAACCAGCTGGTAAAAGTATCCAAGTCCACGACCCCCGCATGCGTTCCCTCCTGCTGACACGGCACAGGATGTGCTGGCCAACGAGGCGCAGTTCGCGCGCATCAAGGACATCATCACCAACGACAACAGGCGCAACAGCAGCAGCCAGCCATCCGACTACTCCTCCTGGCCATCATCGGCGGGCTCGAGAGCATCGTACGCTTCCGACCCCCCCAGACGCTCGAATGGCCTCGGCAAGCGCGACGACGAATTGATGCTCCCCAGCGTGCCAGCCGGACCCCCGTTCGGCCGTGTTTCGCAAGCAGATCCATCCGATGCTGCCCGTAGAAAGCCTCCCGTCCAGCCGAAACCGCAGTCTTTGCATGGCCGGGCCCTGCAGCAGAACTTCCCGTCCGCCAACGGCTCCGCCGTCTCCGATCTCGCCGAACGCTTCGCTAAGCTGCGTGGCTTTTCAACGCCGGTGGACACCGCCTCGGCCCGTTCAAGCCAGGATCTCTCCGTCAAGATGCCCTCTCCATCGGATTACGGCTCGAGTCGACCTTCGGGCCCTCGTGACATGCCTCATGGCCGACCAAGACTCCCGTTGAACACCCAGTACGCTGCTTCCTTGCCCAAGGAGCCCAGCCCGACGTACAGTCCAGCCCGAAATCTGTCCCTGCCTGCCAACATCAATCCACCCCGTAGTACGGCCAGGAGCATGGTGGGTACAGGGGGCCGGAGCAATTCCATGGCTTCCTCCAGCGCATCGAGCCACGCGCCGAACGGCCACCCGGACAGTTACTTCCCGCCGCAGCAGGCCGTTCCCGAGCCCGACCCCAGAAGAACGTCGGCCAGCAAGCCCCTGGAGCTGCAGATCACCGCCGAGAGGCTGTACGACTACATCCGAACCTTCAACGTGCTCCTCGTCGACGTGCGAGACAGACAATCCTTCGATAACGGACACATCTTTGCTCACCAGATTGTCTGCATCGAGCCGACAAGCCTGCTGGATGGCATGTCTGCCGAAGAGCTGCAGGATCGCTTGGTGGTCTCTCCAGATGAAGAGCAGGACCTGTTCGAGCGGAGGCACGAGTTCGACATAGTGGTCTACTACGATGACTCGACCAAAACCAATGCCTTCATCAAGAAGTACAATCCCGACCCGTACGAGCTCGCTCTGCAGAGGTTTTACAACACGATGCACGAGTTCAACGGGGAGAAACCGCTGAAGCGACCACCCATTTTCCTCATGGGAGGCGTTGTGGCTTGGTTGGATCTTGTCGGCCCTCAGTCCTTGAAGACGTCGCAGACGCTCGAAGTGGTCGCCGGCGGGGTACCCAGACCGCGCGCTGCGAGAGGCCCGCAAGCACCCGGGTATGCGGCGCGCTCGTATCTGCAAAACCGGCGGAAGCGCGACTATGTGCCCATGGACGCGGAGGAGCAACGGCAATGGCTGGAGAAGGTCCGTCGAGGGAGATCGGTCGTGGAGCGATTTACCGCAGACGACGAGGAGGCAACGTCTCCCATCTATCACTCAACCGAGGACTTTCTGCGACGGTATCCGGACGTGGAGGACCAGCAGTCCATGATGTACCCGCCCTCCCGACCGCGGGTTCCCGATCCTTATGAACCATCCCCTGTTCCCGCCGCACCCTCTCGTCCACCGCCCTCGGTACCCAGGGTCAGCTACAGCGGGGTGCATGAGCGGGATCCCGCCCGACAAACCGGTGGCAGCCACCCACCTGCCTACATATCCCCTGGACGGCCTGTTTCGTTGCGCCTTCACCGGACCGGGCTGATGAACTTCGGCGTCACGTGCTATATGAATTCCGTCATCCAATGCTTGAGCGCCAACCCGACCCTCACAAGCCTGTTCCTGTCTCGACGATACGTCCAGGATGTGCAGGAGGAAAATTTCAAGGGCACGAACGGTGTGTTGGTGGAAGCTTACGAAACGTTGCTTTCGAACTTGTACAAGGGCGATACGAACGCCGTCCGTCCAAAAACATTCAGAGTAAGCTCCGTCGCGTCCCCTTGCCGTCCCCGACCCTACTGACCGGTGACAGGCAGCATGTGCCAGATCCAGAAGCACCTGGAATGAGGACCGTCAACAGGACGCCAAGGAATTCCTCGAATTCGTGCTGGATTCCTTCCACGAGGACCTGAACACGACGTACAGCAAATTGCCGCTCAAGACGCTGACCGAGGCGGAAGAGCAGGCACGCGAACTGCTTCCTCGCCAGTATGCGGCCAAGATCGAATGGAACCGCTATCAGCATCGCGACATGTCGCTCATCGGGAACCTCTTCGCCGGCCAGCACGCTTCCACGCTCACGTGTACGACATGTGGACTGACCAGCACCACGTACGAGGCATTTTGGAGCATCAGCGTCGAGATACCGGAACAGCAGGGGTCCTGCGACGTGAGGGATTGTCTACGAGCGTACTGCTCGACGGAGCGGTTGGGTCTGGAGGACGCGTGGCGCTGTCCACGATGCAAGACGAACCGGGAAGCGAACAAGAAAATCACCATCACGCGGGCGCCAGACACCCTGGTCATACATTTCAAACGGTTCAGCGCTTCCCGCACCCAGAACACGCGCAAGATGCATACGCCAATCTACTTTCCTCTGCAGGGGTTGGACATGGGACCCTATATGGAGAAGGCCCTCACCCCGGAGCAGGAAACCTACGTCCTGAACCATGCGAGGGAGCCGCACCATCAACTGGCTGCGCTGAAAACCGAGCCCGCCATGAACGGGCCGTTCATGTACAACGCGTACGCCGTCATCCGTCACATTGGCGCGAGCAGCGGAAGCGGGCACTACACGGCATTGGTCAAGGACCGATCCAAGGGCTGCTGGCGCGAGTTCAACGACGACAGGATGCGGGACTTTGAACCGGCCAATCTCCCCGAGAGCGAGCGGTTGCAGAACGAGAAGGCGTACGTGGTGTTCTACGAGCGGGAGCGGGTTGCTGGCGGCATATAGAGGAGCGAGACATGTTACGAAACGATACCCACAAGATGCGCAGCAGTAGAAGTAGCGTCATCATCATGCGGCGTCCAGCGCGTATGCTTTTGTATATAGCCGTCCGATGGTTTGTCTTTCTCGGTTATCCTGTTTTTTGGAACCTAATCTTCCGTGCCGATACCTCTGGGCGTCTTGCTCCTGCTTGCTTTCGGGAACGGATGGGGGTGAATGGGAGTGGAGTCCAACTGCATGGGACGGCGCACCATCCATTTCACGGCATTGGAGATGTCGTACGTCCATCATCTGCTGAAATGTACTGCGGGGACAAACGCCCTTCAAATGCTGGACGCGTGTGACTGGTTGAGATCGATATTTTCGAGCTGATGGGGCTAAGCTTGCTTGGGCCGAGCCAAGCCGAAGATCGGAGAGTCGGGAGCATGGGCCACTTGATTTTTCTTAGTTATGGCGGTCTATGAGTCGAGTTCCCCCCGCAATTCTCATCTTCCTGGAGTCCTCCCTGTTTTGTTTGCGCTTCAATTGATACCCTTTCGAACGATAGATTGATAGTTCTCGCCATGGCCAAGGGACGCGTCTGCCTGGCTTACTCTGGTATGTTCATCTGCTGCGGGTGGCGTGCGATTGCTTGGTGCGAGGGGTGGTGCGGGCGGTGCGGGCGGTGTGGGGTTGCTGTTGAGAATGGAGAATGGGGATGAGAACGAAAGTGAGAACTTACCAATGATGTCAGGGGGCCTCGATACTTCGACCATCTTGAAATGGCTTATCGGTACGTGCATGTGAATGTGAGGAGGAGGAGGAGGAGGAGGAGGAGCAGGAGGAAGTGGACGAGGTTGGAGGCATTGGGAGGGACTGGACTGATCTGGCGCAGAGGAGGGGTATGAGGTCGTGTGCTACCTTGCCAACCTGGGGCAGGACGAGCCTTGGGACGAGGTGGAGAAGAAGGCGCTGAAGATTGGCGCGGAAAAGATGGTGAGTCTTTCCCTGCCCATCTCCTCCTTGGCCTTTCCCGTATGGCGGTTGTCCAGACACCAACACGGCCAGATCATCCTCGACCTCCGCAAAGAATTCGTCGAGGAGCTCTGCTTCCGTGCCATTCAATGCAATGCCACCTACGAGGGCCGCTATCTCCTCGGCACATCGCTCGCCCGCCCCGTCATCGCCCGCGCCCAGATTCGCATCGCCCAGCAGGAAAACTGCAACTTCGTCTCCCACGGCTGCACCGGCAAGGGCAACGACCAGGTCCGCTTCGAGTTCGCCTTCTACACGCTTCAGCCCGACATCAAGGTCATCGCGCCCTGGCGGTTACCCGAGTTCTGCGACAAGTTCAAGGGCCGCCAGGACCTGCTCGACTATGCGGAGAAACACGGCATTCCTGTCACGAGCACCAAGGCGAAGCCGTGGAGCATGGACGCGAACATGGCCCATTGCAGCTATGAGGCCGGCATCTTGGAGGACCCGGACAAGAGCCCCCCGGATGATATGTGGACGATGACGGAGAGCCCGTTGAAGGCGCCGAATGAGCCGACGAACATCACCATCGAGTTCGAGAAGGGGTGAGCCTGGCCGAATCCGTCCATCTCCTTTTCTTTTTTCCCCCCGAGGACGCAGCTGACGTGCATGTAGTATCCCCGTCAAGGTCACCACTCCCGAGAAGACCTACACCGACTCGGTCGAACTCTTCACCGCCCTCAACAAACTCGGTTTCACCCACGGCATCGGCCGGATTGATATCGTGGAAAACCGCTTCATCGGCCTGAAATCGCGGGGCTGCTACGACTCGCCCGCCATGACCATCCTCAAGCTGGCACATCTCGATCTCGAAGGCCTGGTCATGGATGGTCAGGTGCGCGCCATCCGGGACCAGTTCGTCACGCATAACTGGAGCTACCAGCTGTACAACGGCATGTACTTTTCGCCCGAGCGTGAATTCGTCGAGAATGCCCTGCTGTTTTCCCAGAAACGGGTCAACGGTGAAGTCCGGATGACGTTGTACAAGGGAAATGCCTATGTACTTGGAAGGAGCAGTAAGACGGAGAAGCTGTACAGCGAGGAACAGGCCAGCATGGACTCGCTGGATGACTTCAGTCCGATGGATACTACGGGTTTCATCGCCATTCAGAGCATCAGGTAAGTCTTGCCTGACTGGGAGGATGAGCGGGGGCATGTGCTGATAACGTGATAGGTTGAAGAAGTATGGTCTCCAGAAGGAGGAGGAAGGCGCGAACCTGAGCCGCGCATGAACGGACTACCCACGACGAGCACGGCATCGACGCCTTCGAAAGGAAGAAGGAAAATCGGCTCGGCGTAATGGATCTTCCCGTTCCCTTTCCTTTCCTTTTCCTTCCCCAAGAACTTCCACCACGATATACTTCCGGTACTATGGTCATGTAGAACAGAACGAATCTTTCATATCGACGATCAAACCAACTCATTCCCACGTTGCTCAGGTTCATGTCTTTGCCAAGTCGTAGCAAACACCATGCTTCAGAGTTAGCCACGTGGGGTCTTGTCGGTGTCCCAACGGATTTTCCGCGCGATAGTAGTGACCGACTACTGCGCTTTGGACCATCGGATTGTGCAATGACTGCGGTACATGCTTTCGTTTTGACCTGCCATGCTGATTACATGTAACCGCTAGGTGAGGTTCGCTGGCACTGGCCTCCTAACAGCACCTATCCCTAGGTTCCTCCGAAAAAAAACGCCCAAACTTCCTTTTCGAGTAGGTCTTCGCGTGGGTGTCGATTTCTCTGTGTGAGGCCGACGTAACAAGTGCAACGCTTGGAGCTTACTCGTACCCCCCTTTCTTTCATTTCCCCACAACAGCCTCATACGCGCAGCCACATCCCGTCCAACCAATCACACCCCACCACCACATCCACGCCAAAACGTCCGCCGTCATTGTCCGTCCACGTCCACTCCACGGCAATCCAACCCCCATATACCACCACACCCCGTACACGTCACAGGAAAAAGAAACACCCGCCTTTCCACTCCCCCTCCATCACCATCCCCCCCAGTCCCTCGACCAGCGACTGCCCTCACACATCACCGCCCCGCAACCCAGCACCTCCATCTCCGCAGACCCCCGAGCGACCACTCCACCTCGCCCGCCGCTTACACCCCACCGCGCACCGCCAAACCGAGAGGGCAAGAGCGCCCAGCGTAGCGAATCAGCATGGCCGACTCGTACGAACGCCAGAACAACTCGCGCCTCGACGAACTGGCCAGCAAAGTCAGCGCCCTGCGCGGCGTAACGATAGACATCTACGACAATGCGCGGGACCAGGAGATTCTAGACCAGACGGTACGTCCCTCCCCCCGCCACCCCGCTCCCCACACCTCCGTCCCTGTTCCCTTCCACCCACCACACGTGAGCATGTATGTATACATGCATGTGCAAAGAGACGGCCTGACAATACCCCCCCCCCGAAATCACAGTCCGACACCTTCTCCAGCATGAGCACGAGTCTCAAGGGAAGCGCAACGCGATTGACCCGCATGGCGGCGTCGGGGAACAAGGTCGCCGTGTTGAAGTTGGCGGGGATCGTCGTGGCGACGGTGTTGGTGCTGTATTGGATTTGGCATTTGATCTTCTGAGAGGCGGCCTACTACCCGCCTGATGGGCTGGACAGCAAGGCGACGCGCGGTGCGACACGCACGGGTGCTTGGGATATCGAAGGCAGACACGGGACATGGGGGCAAGGGAGGCAGACAGGTGGGATCCATGGATGGATTTCCGAACCCGGGACGGGGGGAGGGAGGGAGGGATGAGGGGGATATGGGAGGTTTCTAGACATGGGTCAGGTAGGGAAGGATCAGGGACTGGGAATCCGAGGTGCTCGGGTAATGTGCATACCGCTTGCTACCCCACAGCCGTCTGGTTTGGGCACACACACTCCGGCGTTAGGGTCACTCATCGGAGATTCACTCATCAATAATCGGCATGCGCAGGCGATCTGAAGAAAAAAGAGCCATTTCCATCCTCTGCCGTGGCGAATGACAATGAACGCACCAATCCACCCGCATTACAGAATACACTACCCTATCAGAAGCGTCTCGAGAGAAATGGAAGCGAGAGATTCCGAAACCTCCCAGTCCAACTTCTCCACAAATGGGGGGTATTGAAGCAAAAAGATCGCTACCGAAACCTCTGATGAAGGAAAGATCCGCGATCCTCGTCCGTAAAACTCCCAACTCCAACACTCATATCCCGATATATCGTGACATGGACAAAGAAAATGGGGCGGTCACTCGGACGACCAGCGGTCCCTTTGTCAGAGTGCATACATATCCCTCCTGCTTGTCTGCTGCACATTTCCCATCAAACGTGAATGAAAAAGGCGCCCGGATGTTGAATGCATCACGAAAAAAGCAACATGATGGATAGCTTGACTCACGTACAGGAATTCTCGCCCTCCGACTGTATCCCTCCGTCGGGCATCGCCCTTAGACGTTCTGGCTGGCCAGGTGCTGTTGGAAGACGGCAAAGTCATGCCTGGCATCCGGCACTTTGTCCATGATGGACCTCAGACTGAGTATCTGGTCCTTGCTCATGACGGCTCCGCCCTCGGTGGTGGCCAGCATTTTACTTATGACCGGGGTGTTGAGATAGGGGCCAAGGATCTCGATAGCCAGCGGAACGGGTGGGGTAGGTGATGGAGCCTGTGGCATCTGCACGGTTGGCTGGGCCTGAGGTTGAACGTGGCCGTTGTGAGGTGGTTGGGGAGGCGGGAAGCCGTTTGCGTTGCCGAACTCGGGATTTGGAGAGAATGCCGTGTTCATAGGTGAGTACTGCGGACCATGAGGGTTGGTGAGAGGCGAGGGGCTGGGCCCGTTCACCGGGCCATTGGGCGGCTGCACCGGATGGTTCCTCTGTCCCGAGGGAGTGGTTTGCGCAAGATGCTGCTCGAAGGGATTCGCGTGGGGTGGAGGAGGCTTGGTCTCGGGGAGTTTGGCGATGAGAGCCAGCAACATCAAAGGCTCCTTGCGCGGCGTCTCGATGGTGCAGTACTCGAGCATGTCCAGGAAGGGTGGGAGACTGCCGGCTCCAGGCTCAATCGGTACAATGTACAAATCACGCATCGCTTCGTTGCCATCCACGGGTATCACGCCCCATCTACCTCGCGGGTTGAAGTAGCCAAAGATGCTATCCATCACCGTGCGACCCTCTGCTGTTGTGGGGACAAGCGACAGTACGCTCACGTCATGGCTGCCGGACTGCGCCAATCCTCGAATGTATTCATCGCCCTTTTGGTGTTCTATACGTCCTTGAATGGGGAGCACGGGTGCCAGAAGCTTGTCCCATGGGATCACCTGGCCAAAGTCTCCTCCTGCAACGAATCGAGCGGCAGCCTCGAAAGGAACCATCTGCTGCATCTGCACGCTTCCTTGCCAGACGATGGTGGAATCCGGCCGGTAACCAACCATGTCGACATCATTGTCCTCGTCTTTCAGGAGTCGGTCGATGTCGGCATCGTCGCCGGGGCCTTGGCGTGGTGTTTCCTGTGCTCGGATAGAGCTTTGGCGACGCTGCAGGAAAGCTTGCTGATCGGCCTGTGGCGAGCGGACCTTGTCGAAGACGGAATTGATGTCGAAATTCGTCGAGGGAGGTCGGACACCGTCCACCAGCACACCGGATGTGTCAACAGCGAGTGGAGCCCGTTGCCCCAGCTCCTCGGGAAGCTCCACGGCGGCATGACCATCACGGGAAGGCGAGGGCGGTTGCGGCGGTACAGCTTCAGCCTCCTCCTCCCTATCCCGTCGGGGAGGGGCCCTGAACTCATCGTGCGTGGGCGCTTCATCTCCGCCAACAAACTCCTCGCCTTTGTGAGTCTTGCGCAGCCGCGGGCCCGTTTCTTCGGTCAAGACCATCTGCTTCTCGTTGGCCTCCCTCATTGCAGCATACTCCTTCTGCTTCTCTTCGCTGGCCATTTCTTCGGCACTCATGGTGGCGAGTTCATCCGTGGACAGGCTGCCTGAAAGCAGGCGGTCGATCAGGACCGTGTTTGATTTTGCGTTGGAGAGGATCCTCCGGAATTGTACTGCACACCGGGAGTCGGCCTTCTCAGGGTCGCCGAGGGGGAGCAGGGCCTGGTAGATTTCCAGAGCGAGTCCTGTAGCGATCGAAACGGAACCCTGGCCGTCTGGAATTTTGTACCCTCGAGAAGCGGCAGCGGATTCCACGCCGGAGCTGATAATGTCCCGCAGTTTTTCGACCGCCGGTTTCTGCTTTGCCGGCAGTGCTTCGATGCCTGTGGCGGTGGACGGCTTCTCATCGGCAGGAGGGCCCCCGGACCTTCTCCGTTTCTTGTTCGAGGGGTCCTTGTCCGCAACCGACTCATGCCGGCGTTTCTCTCCCAGCGGAGACTGCGGCTGGCCGTTGGACGTCTCCGGGGGCGCTGCGAGTGGAACGGTGATGGGCGCAGGAGCGGAGGGAGTTGGCGCCTGCACAGGGTCCTGGGCCGGGGCCGGCGTAGGTGTGGACCGCTGCTCGGGCGGAGGAGTAGGCTTCTCCTTCTTGACCTTTGGCTTGACGTCGCTCGGTCGGCTCTTGGACTTCTTCTTCTTGCTCTTGTGGGACCACGTGACCCTGTCCAGCCACGGCTGCTCGCCGCGCGCCATGGCAGCCAGCAGCTCGACGTGGTCCTGGGGGTGGCATTGCTCGCAGTAGTAGCTCTTGTTGTCCCAGTCATCGGTCTCGGACAGATTGAGACACTGGTTGTGCTGCCACACCTGGCACTTGTCGCAGCAGATCATGCGACGACCCACGATCTCGCGCGTGTCTCCACAGACGCAGCGGGTGATGGCATCTTCCTCCTCGCTCTGGCTCTTGGACTTAGCCTTGGACCTGGATTTGGACTTGGACTTGGGCACAGGCACAGGCTCGTCGGGGATGTCGATCGCCTTGTCCGGCTTCTCCGGCTTCTCGGCCTTCTCGGCCTTCTCGGCCTTCTCCGTCTTCGCCTTGGGCTTGTTCTTCGGCGCAGGCTCGTCGAGGGCGTCGGCGTTCTTCGTGTGGTGGCCCTTGTTGGCGCGACCGGAGCGACGGATTTCGTCTGCAGCAGCACCGTTAGCCTCTGCGGGAGGGGGTTGATGGGATGGAGCAACTCGTGGCCGGGCGCGACGAGCGACGGATGGGTGCGGATATGGGTACGGGGTACGGGTATGGGTGCGGGTGTGGTGTGGCGACGGGTTCTGCTTACCAGCCATGACGTTTGTATGCAGGGTGGGCTCAGAAGACGCGACCAAGTCAACTTAAGGGCAGTGCGAGTAATTCACAGTCTCTATCAATATGCAAGCTCTACGCGACAGGGCGTACCGTGTGCGAGGCGGCAACGGCAACGGCAACGGCAACGTCTAACTAGCACCCAGAAGATCCCGATCCTGGTCCCTCAAGCCCTCCCGCCAGGTCGAAACAGAAGGCGCGACGCGTGCGCTCCTGCTGCCAGCTCGTGGGTGGAGGTCGCGACTTCCTCGCGCGACGACCAGATCCTTCCCCTCACAAGCCCCGGTTGAGTCGCGTGAGGCGCCAGACGACAGTGGGACAGAGAGGTGAGAGGGGGCGATGGGGCGCGAAGAGAGAATCGAGAAGGGGCTGGGGAGCGTCGCGAAGGACGGACGAAGGAGTGAGGTGGGTGAGGTGAGGTGAGGTGAGGCGAGGTGGAGAAGCACGGCCGCGAGGTGGAGATGGAGAGCTTAGCCGACTCGTTGGCTTGGCCCGCCGTTTCTCGCACCGGCCGCTCATTGGCCTGGCTGGCCTCTGCACCCTGCGCAACGTCGACGTGAGCTACAACCACGCTCGAACAGCTCTCCATTCCAGACACTCGCAGCATTGTCCAACGTCCCCCGATTCCCGACTGGAAGTGCTTGCCATGGCGGACGTCCGGTCCCTGCTCCGGCAACAGCGAGCGGCGCGCCAGCAGGCCAACCCGCAAAATCAACCCGCAGCCCCCGCCACGGCATCGACGTCGAGGAAAAGGAAGGCGGTGGACGACGAGGCGGGGGCCGAGGCCGAGGAGCGCAAACGCACAAGGACAGAGGAGGCGGCGGGCGTGCCGGCGGGCTTCTTCGATGCGGCCACCGCCGAGGACGACGGCGACGTCGCACCGGCAGATTCGACACCACATGCGCCAGCCCTACCCGACCCAGATGCGGAGCTGGACGTCTTCCTGGGGGAGATGGAGGCCGCCGCAGAGGTCCGGCAAACCACCGCCGCATACGCTGGCGCCGTCATCGAGGCGGCGCCCATGACGGCGGCCGAAATCGCTGCGCAGGCCCGGGAAGAACTGGGCGCACAGCGGGCGAGGCGCGACGAGGAAGTCGAGGGCGAGAAGGAGGATGCTGCGCGCGCGCTCGAAGAAGAGTTCGACGAGATGGAGGGACTGGAGGACAGGGTGAGGAAGCTGCGGGAACAGCGCGAGGCGCTACGAAACAAGGCTATCCAAGTCAAGGTGGCAGAGTTGCCCATCCCGCCGCCGGAGGGGGAGGAGGACGAAGAGAGCGAGTCGGGGGACGAAGACTGGGACGACTGGACTTTTCGTCCAGCTTGATTCGGCATGTACCTGTATCGTAGGTACGGTACCTGCTATCTGCATCGGCATGGCGTTGGCGTTTGGGACGATACCACACGATGCATCACTGCACTGTATCATGCTTGAACTTTTTTCACACCATCACGTTGCCAACCGCTGCCCATGCACTTGCCCGCATGGGTGCCTATTGTAGTTCTCTTGCAGCTCGGAGGCGTAGGTGGTAAGAATCGAGGCCAATCAGATTTCGAACCACCTACCTAGTGCGACTCCACCATTGCCTGAGACCGAGACCCGATGGACTGCACCAACAGCATTCACCCTATACACCCTTCACCCTTCACTCTTCACTTGCGCACCCGCGCACTCGCGTCTTTGCTCTTCCACAGACCGCGCCACCCCGAAAGACACGCCGACCAGCAACGTTTACGCGTTCAGCACACGACCGCCACCCCGCACAATGTCGCGGCGGCCCAATCCCGCGGCTGATCGCGCCGAACAGAATCGCGCAACCCTCAAGAGCCTGGTCAAGCTCGAGGCGAACAAGAGCTGCTCGGACTGCAAGAGGAACAAGCGTGCGTCTTTGCTGTGGGAGCTGTGCAGGTTGCAGGAGGAGCGGGAGCGCTGATGGTGGACAGATCCTCGATGGGCCAGCTGGAATCTGGGCGTCTTCATATGCATTCGGTACGCCCACTCCCCCTCTTGCACGTACGGCACTGACAGCATGCAGATGCTCCGGCATCCACCGTGGCATGGGAACGCACATCAGCAAAGTCAAGTCCGTTGACCTCGATACGTGGACCGACGAACAGCTACAGAGCGTGTTGAAGTGGGGCAATGCGAGGGCGAACAAGTCAGTGCCGCGGACACCACCGCCACCACGACGAGGACTGCTGTATACTGATGCGCGCACAGATACTGGGAGGCCAAGCTGGCGCCGGGACATGTGCCGCAAGAAGCGTGCGTATCAACAACCTCTCCAAGGCAGCATGCAGACTGACTCCGCCCAGGAAGATCGAGAACTTCATCCGCACAAAGTATGAATCGAAGCGCTGGGTCATGGACGGCGGCATGCCCGATCCATCCACGCTGGATGAGGGAGACGATGATATCGTGAGTGCATTGGGATGTGATGCGCCGTGTAGGTGGACGCTGATACAAGCCAGCCACTGAGCAAGGTGCAAGAAAAGGTTCAGATAGAGCGCTCCGCGTCTCAGCGCCTCGCCGGCGGTTCGCAGCGGCCTCCCGCGTCCCGAGCACCCCCCCAGCCTGCCATTGATCTCTTCGGCGACGAGACACCCGCGCCGCCACGGGCAAGCACCGGCCCTCCCATCTCACGAGTCCCGCCGAAGGCAGAGCCCGCACCCCCGAAGCAGACCAAGGCGGGAGACTCCCTCCTGGGGTTGGACTTTCTCGGAAGCACGTCATCGCAGCCTGCTCGGCCATCCAGCACAGGACCAGCGGCTGCAGCGCCCTCGCGTCCCGATCTCAAACAATCCATTCTGTCACTGTATGCAGCGAAGCCGGCAGCTGCAGCACCTCCGCCTCAGCAGCATGCCCGTCAAGACTCCTTCGGTGGCCTTGGGTCGCCGCCGCAGCAGTCGCCTCAGCAATCGAGTTTTGGAGGCATGAACGACGCTTTCGGCAGTCTGTCGTTCACCGCGCCACCCCAGCCAAAGCCATCTCCCTTTGCCGGACTGGACAGCTTCTCCAGCGCAAAATCACCGCCTCCCTCCTCTTCGAACATGTTCGGTGGTGGAGGCAACTTTTTCGAATCCACCCCGAAATCGCCACCAGCTCAGGCACCCAGGCAAGCCAGCACATCGAGCGGTTTCGGCAACTTCTCCTCCTTCTCATCGGCTCCCTCACAACCACCGGCTCCTTCATCCGGCATGGGCGATCTGCTGGATCTGTCGATGCCACCGGCTCCAGCCCCCGCGCCCGCACCCCGGCAGTTCTCTCCGCCGGTAGCCTCACCTCCTATTCAATCAGCCTTCAACCTCGCCTCACCGGCCGCGCCCAAGCCTGCCCCAACTCAAACCGCAGCGCCGAACTACTCGGGATTCTCCAACATGGATGCCTGGGGCTCGTCGGATGCTTGGGCCTCTCCAGCACCCGCCCCAGCGCAGACGACGACGACGACGACGACCGTCACATCGCACACCACTTCGCTACCTAGGAGCCCGGGGTGGGGTGCTCCAACCGTCACGCACGACGATGATTTCGGTGGGTGGAGTAGCGCCGCCCCTACGACCACCACGACAAGTCACACGACACATCAACCCGCAGCTCAGCCCAAGCCAGCCGGGGGGTTCGGTGGCGGCGGCGATGATTTGTTCTCCAACGTTTGGGAGTAGGTTCATCTCCATCCGAAGGCTGCTCGAGAAGGTGCAGGTGATTGGTGTGCTTTGGATGGGTTGCAATTACGGGAATGCATTGGGCAAGGTTGCGGTTCGGTGTTCTGGGATCAATGGCGTAGTGGACGCTTCGTGTATAGAATTTACAGGCAAGAATGAAAAAACCCCAGCATCTGGGAGCCGTTTGCCACCTACCTGTGACGAGGCTGTCGGTGTTCCGTCGGTCACACATCGGCTGACCTGTTCCGCCGCTGCCATCGACACCTTTCGTCGCATACCTACCTAATGGGGTAACTTGAGTGGACGAACGGTCCGCGGGGGCGTCAACTGTCTTCTTCCCCGGATTCCTTCGGAATAATGGTGCAGCGAATTTCGAAAGGTGGGCGTCTAGTTCCGTACCCGCTTACCTAAGGTTTTTGCTTCTCTCTGTACCGTTTGCCACCTGCACCTGTGTACACAATCCGCCTTTGGTGTCGATGCTGGACTCGTGCATGTTTGTGTTGGATGGTGATGGTGGTGGTGGGTAGCTACGCCTCCCCCTTACTTTGTGCTCCGCAACGCTGGGAGACTCTGCATGGTGGACGAGCGCTTGGATGCATCGGCGACGAGGCGGAGTGGTTCACGGTAGCGTACACCGCGTTTCCGGTCCTGCAGTACCCGGTGCAGTAAGATTTCGTGAGGTTTGTTGACAACAGTGTAAAACGATGCCTCTGATGCACAGCGTCTCAAGGCTTTCCACCTGTGCGCCCTTGTCCCCAAGTCTGAGATGGTCAGCATTCCTATCCATGTACAATTTGCCTATCCGGGCACTCTGTGGTTGGAATCCCCAACACAAACACTGGTCCAACATCGCACACCAAGCGTTTCGGGCGATTATATTCTCCCGCACCGTCTACGTGTTGGGCACGGGGTGACAGCACGTTGGGGGCCAACCCACTTCTGCACCCAGTCTAGCGTATGTCTGAGTAAGTACCCGCTAAATTTACTCCCCGTCGTGGTTCAGCGGCTCTAGATACCTATTGTATTGCCGTCCGCTGTGTACCGTTTCCGGTCTCGAAAGTCCGAACCACAGAGACTCACGCGGCAGATGGGGGCTGGGGTGCACGCCAAAGAGAAGTCCCCGAGCAGGCAGGAGCGAGGAATTCCGGGCCAACACCCTTATCGAGACATTGCTCACGAGAGAAAAACACATCGTCAACGCTGACAAACAACGGGCCTGTTCCTTCCTACGTTCTCCAAATTTATTTACACCGCCGTATGCTATTTCAGTAGGTACAGCCGCCTCTGTCCCTCAGATCCGACTCTCCTTTGGATGATCCCAAGCGTGTCTGGCGTTTGCTGCTTCGCGTTAGCACAGGGCCTGAGGATTCGCTTCCCTGGCCCAACCGCGACCGCTTCGGGCTAGACGTGGGCGCATGTGAAGCACGCACGCCGTACCTCGAACGCCAAGGCCCTGCATGTGTGCAAAGCCTCCTCTTTTTTCTGACTTCGCTTCGGGTGGGAGGAGATGGGGGCGCAACATGGTGGGTGTGTTGGGGTGCGTGCCACCGCATAAGTATACGAGTATAAGGATGTCGACGGTTTCCGCACTGCACCGTTGCTCAATCGGCAAAGTACGTCGACGTTTTCTCTTCGGTTCGAGATTGTTGAAGCAGCTTGGGCAAGTTGAGACTTTGGAATCCAAGTTGGACCGGACCTCGCCTTGAGACATGGCCATGAAGTTGTTGAGTGTGCTGGCGGTGGCCGCTGGCCTTGCGACCGCGGCCTCACCAGAGCTTACCAGGAGGATGCACAACGCACCGGGTATGTCAGACTTGGAAACGCATGCGGCCATTGTAAGGGACCTCGAGATTGCGAGGTTGGAGCCGAGAAAGGAGCTATCAGGCAACTCCACCTTGGATCGAAGTTGGAATGGTGCGACGCTGCTGAAGTTGTGAGTACCTTGACTCCTAGCTCTGTACAGGATCGGCAGAGAACATCACTGACGAACCGTGGCAGCGGCGGATCTAAAGATATCGACACCAACAGCAAGAAGGGTGCCGCCTCGTCAGCAAGCTCTGAGGCAAGCATCGAAGTCGTCTGCACGACCTGTTATGTTAAAGGTCTTGCTACGGCAGCAATCACTATCCCGGATAACTTCAACGCTTCGACTGCTCTCAACAAGACTCTTTCCGCCGTCGGCGACAAGGTTGTCAACTTCACCGAGACTATCCAAGACTACATGGATGATTACTTCAAGGGCGTTGTCCAGAAGTTCGACGATGGTATCGATCTTGACGATTTTGCCTTCCCGCAGCTGAACTTCTCCTTCGCCATGGAAATCCCTCCCGTTCCCGAAGTCTCTCTAAACTTTGGTTTCGACGGTCTGGAACTGTATCTGGAGACAAACACGGTCCTCAGCGGAGCAATGACGTATGAGCTCAACATGTTCACAAGTAACACGCCCATCGGTATCGGTATCGGAAAGGACTCGAACTTGGGTGTCGTGTTCAAAGTCGACCTACTCCTGAAAGCGGAGGGCGCCCTCGACGTCAGCACTGGACTACACCTCAAGCTCGACGACGGCGTAAAAATCGACATCCCGCTCTTCGGTGAGAAAATCTCCAACATCCAATTGTAAGGCCCTCCTCTCCCTTCCTGCAGATGACCTGCTCTCTAACCGCCCACCAGCAAAGGTGCACAATTCGAATTCCTCCCCGTTACCGTTCAGGCCGCTGGTGTTGTCATCAAAGCCGTCCTCCGTATCGGCATCCATGCAGGTATCGCCATCAAATCGCCTAGCGCACCCCCCATCGAGATTTTCGATACCACCATTGGTTTCCCTGAACTCAAGGGTGGCATCGAAGTCGGTGTTTATGCCCACATCGCCGAATTTACCACCAACGTGACCGCTGCCCCCGGCGACAAAGATTGCCAGCTCAAGGTTGTTCAGGACTACCAGATGGCTCTCGGTGCCGCTGCCGGCGCAACGGTTGCTTTGGATTCTCGCACTTGGGGCCCTGTGGCGGCCACTGAGATCCCCATCTTCAACACGAGGTTGGCGAATCTTTGCGCGATCCAGGGAACGACCAAGACCAATTCGGCGACGGTGACCGCAACACCCACGAAGAAAGGAAGGAGACAGCAGGAGATGACGACGCGGACCACCGAGACGAAGATCGTGCATACGGGTGTGCAGTGTTTGTCCGTCATTGCTGGAAACTGTCCCATGTCGCTGCAGCAAACAACACAGAGCACGGAGACGCAGACACTCACTGCTTCCGCGCCCAAGGGTACAACACCGACGTTCGCGGCCAATGTGCTGAATTCGGTAACGAGCACTGCGACGTTCGGCAAGGACGTGATCAAGATGAAAGCTACATCTGGTTCTCCAACAAGCTATACACCGCCCCCGACGAGTGATGTTCAAAGTGGCCTAGACGGAGTGAAGGAGGATGTCAAGAACGCTCTTGACGGCGACATCAATGGCGTGAGCAAGAAACTGATTGTGGGACTCAGCGTCGGCTTGGGCGTCCCACTTATCGCGGGGATCATTGCAGCCATCATCATGTAAGTTCCAACCCCATTTCTAAGAGTCGGACGAATCGCTTGCTAACGTGCTGGACAGCATCATGCGGAAACGCAAGAGCAAGTATGCCGTCGTGCCAGATGACAACACCTTGGTCAGCGCACCGCCGTATACGAGTACGACCAACACCAAGTACGAGCCGTACAGGAACGACGGGAAAGGTCCGAGCGTTTCCGTGTCGGAGGTCGGTCGCTAATGTAATGTAATGTATGGTGGTCTTGCGCAGTGGGATATTGTTAGGGGCGTTCTTGGTCATTGACGTGGGTTCTGATTGATGGTTACATACCCCCCCCCCTTCCTTGTTAGAACGGTTTACGTTTGTATGATCAATTGGAAAGACTCATGCTTCTTGGGGTACCTTTTTTTTTATGTGGGCTCGCGGTGCTGATTGCTCGGCTGAAAACGAGTGGGGAGAGATGCCGAGATGCCGAAATTTGCATGTCACGTGTTTTGTGTCAGATACCTGAGATCTGCCGCGTTGCGTTGCGTTGTGTTATACTGGATTCGAAGACTGAAAGGCTTGCGTTTATGTCTTCGATCTATAGCTCCTCCTCGTTCTCTATTTGCTCAACGCAATCATGCTCATCCCGTCCGCAACTCAATCAAAGTGGACTCTGAATCAATCCATTGTGCCGGAGCTCACTTTACATAAGCGCATTTGCTAGTCTTCGCGTTCGGTGCTGCCGACTGCCTTCTTGAACTTTCGGACTGGCCTGTGGATGGAGCGGGAAGATGTGGGGAATGCACCGTCAAGTCTACCCGATTTTGGAGTTGGCGCTATTGTTCACCATGGAATGAACGGCCTGTAATATCCATTAGATACCAGCCGCCCCGCCGCAGAAACCTTCAGGCGCGTCGAGAACAAGGTCTCCAAGACGAATCGATAGCCCGGCTCTTTGACGATAAAACGAAGATGCGTGTTATGAGATGAATTACTGCTGGAATTCTAATGCGTATGGTTACACGTTTAGATAATATCCTTGACGTTGAGTAGATTCTGTGTTGATGATGACGTTATTCAATGATAGCACGGAGTCAGCACCTCTCTACCGACTACCACCACGGCTGTGGTAGGGGGGGGGTTTCATGCCCATTGTGTACAAGTACTGACCTTTCTACATTCAAAGTCTTCCTCATCCACATCTCGCAATAATCAAAGTTTGGAAAATATGAGAAATGGTTTTCAATGGCCTGATACGAGATGCGAGACCCCAGGTACGGGCATGACACCACTGCCATGTTTTGTGTGAATCGAGCAGCAACTTTTCTTTTGATACGATCCTGAACTCGGCAAAATAAAAAACTTGTATGAATAGCGGGATGTCATTCTTGAAGACTTCATTTCCACCTGTACAGCCTCAGACTAGCCTCCCCTTTTTCTCTTGGAAAACAACCAATTCCAACTTTTATAGTGTATGTACTGATACTTTTCATCGCCTTCTTGTAGAAACATGCATTAGAAATACATTAGGCATAAAGTGTTATAGGATGCCACATCACAACGCCGTCGACTTCAGCTCATAGTACACCGTCCTCACCCGTACACGGAGCTGTAGTGTTTGCAGCCAGCCTGCCCTGTTGTCTATCCGCGGTCGAGCTGCACTTCGTCGCAGACGACCATGCGGA
This sequence comes from Corynespora olivacea, assembly GCA_019202945.1. Classification (NCBI taxonomy): domain Eukaryota; kingdom Fungi; phylum Ascomycota; class Dothideomycetes; order Pleosporales; family Corynesporascaceae; genus Corynespora; species Corynespora olivacea. The sequence goes on from JAGQEM010000064.1 coordinate 66,912, forward strand.
ACCGGTCCTGGAGATTGCGCGGCCACTTGGGGTCGAGATCTGGAACCTCTTGCGAGGCGACAAAATTCTTCTTCCGGGTGGCGTTCCACTTGTTCTGGGCGTGAGGCCCATGCTGCATGTTCAGCAGCATGTAGGAAGTCACAACCACCGTGCGGTCATTGTGGAGGTCGGTCTTGTCGAAGATGCTGTCTGCGTTCGGGCCGCTCAGGTTGAAAGTCTTGACGAACTTGACACGGGGGTTGCGCTTGACGATGGACGTGGCCTGGTGCACGACCACGATGAATTGGTCGCTGAAATTCAAAATTTCTTCGACCAGTTGGCTGATGAGGTTGGCTTGTGTGACAACCAAGAATGGGCGTGATGGCGTCAATTGGCCATCGCGTGCAGCGGCAATCTTGCGCTTCGTCCTCGTCTCATCATCGGGAGCGCGCTTGTCCTCGGGCAAGAGCGCCTCTAATGCGTCGTACTCTGACACGTGAAGGCGATGCCAATTCACCTCGCTGAAAATCGTCGGCATCAATGGCTCCCAAAATCCAGCGTTGGAAGCAAGACGAGGTAAAACAGTACCGGAACCTGGGATCATCTGCGGGCAGCTTGTAGGGGTTTACGGCCGGGTCGAAGTCGAAGTCGACCTGCGCCCATGTTATCCACATGTAGGGTCGGGCCAGGATCCGGGCCTCGAAAGCCCCTCCACAGTGTGGTGAAATGGCCGGCCGTAAAGATGGTGGCGCCGGCGATGGCGTAGTAGACCTTCACGGTCGTTTCCCTACTCGCCCCCCGTCGCAGGACCTGCACAGTGAACTGTAGATCCTCAAAGTATTTCCTGAAGGAATATCCGACAGGCGAGCCACCCTCCACGTTGACCATGAGAATTGGGGGGAGTCGGTCCCGGCCAGGGATCGGCTGGGGTGGAGGATCGTGCCGTCCGCCGTCTCGAGCGTTACCGAGTGTGATGCCCGCTGCCCTGCCCCAGCGACCACCTCCGCCAACTGCTCACTCGACATAGACGGTAATAGACTGTCCCCTCTCATCATCGACTCCAGCAGCCATTTGGAGTCCGCGACGTCGCTAGGATCGCCACGCCCGAGCACCGTCACGGCCCGCAGGCAGAAAAAGTCGGGAACTGACGCAACGAACCTCAGGCTACAGGGTTCGATTACGTGCACCGAATCGACAAACTGAACATCGAGGAGGAGGATTTCAATCTTGACCGGGAATCCTTGGTCACTGTCGAACTCGGTGTTGCCATCCGAACCTTTTTTAACCCTTTGGGCGCCCCCCCGAACTGCCTCCCTGGGGCTCGCTGTACCCCTTAGTCACCAGCCAACGGGTTTCTGTGCTTCCCCCTGGGCAGAAACGAGCCCGTATAGCCCGGGTGTACGTCATGGAGTAGATGCCGTCGAAGTACGCGACGGCTACCTTGTTATAGTCAACGTACAAACCCTTCATGAACCGTATGGCCGAGCTGTTCTGCAGCTCGGTCGCGACGCCGTCTATCAACGATCAGAGGTCACTGGCCTTAATCCGGCCGGAATACTCCTCTAGTAACAAATGGAAGGCCGCCTGGACCGGGGAGAGGGAGCGCCGCTTGGCAAACGTAATCACGTCTACCTGGTTTGTCCCCACGCTCACGGCACGGGCGACGAAGACGACGGAGTCGAGCGCGCAGGAATTCTCCCTCCAATGAGGTGTCTGCATGTGGCGGGTCCTGGCAGCGCGACCCAGTTCGAGGAGGGTCGACGGAGCGGGAAGGGTGCCGCCCGTCATTGACCCCATAACATCTCGCAGAGAGTGGAACGACGTAGAGGATGTGAAAGCTATGCTTCTGCTACATCCGCGTTGAGGGAAATGCTCATCTGGTCAACATTGGTAACTGCCCAGGACATGCTGGTGAGAATCGCTTTGGAAAAACGCACCTTGTCTGCTGTAGACTGAAAAGTGTGGTGTTGTTCTGTTCGTGTAGCTGTGAGGCGTGAGCACCTTGTATATCCTGCCAAGGCGCTAGTCCATAGCATTTGCTTGATGAGCATGAAGTTGTTGGTGAGGTTGCGCAGTGTCGACGTTGGTGATGACGTCAAATGCAGGAACTGTCGACAGCGGATCTTTAAAGTAGTGAACAATTACACCGGGATCAATGAAGAGCTCGGGCTCATAACCTGTTCAATGTTGAAGTGTGGCTGTAGGCATGTACAGGCAAAATGGGATGTAAGAGTTATCGATTGATCAGGCCGAGAAGGCCAGCTATCTAGGTACTGCATGCGCCAAGCTACTTTCGGTGGTAAACACACCAACGCAATGGCTACTGCCGGTTGCCTTGGTTGGGAAAGCGTCAACCATCAACACAAGTCCGGGTTGGCGAAGATCAGTGTATTGCCCAGTCCCGAGATCGTAAGGACGCTCGATCATGCATGGGATGCTGTTCAATTCGCTGATCTGAGATTGCGAAACAACAGTACAAACCCATCCGGCAGAAGACTTCATCTCGACAGATTCCAGATGGCCATTTACGGAAATGATGTACTTTCCGATGAGCAACGTATCGAAGGAGGCAAGACCTTCACAGACGTGGACGATGAGATCAAGCTACAGAGCCGGACCGCATTAGATGTAGTATATAGATCTTCGAAGCAATGTAAAGAAACAATTAGAGGAAGGAGAGTTATAGATGTATGATATAGCTCGGGCGCTTGCCATATGACCGCTCATGTGCTTAACGATATGATCATACTCTAATGATTCTAGAAATGTCCCTGTAGTTATAAGCGCACTATCCGCCGACTCTAGCAAGAAGATGTTTTTAGGGATTATATCACCGAAAACAATTGGTATTCAACTCTTCGGTGTCTGGAAAGGTGATGAACCAGCATTTCAATCTCCAAGATTCATGAATTACCATGTATTTGAAATACCAATCAGTATCTTTGCGATACCGGAAGAGAGTGTGTCACTCTCGTGCTGAAGCTTGCAAGTGTCCTCTGGCGCCATCTCTGTTGGCAGGCGCCATGAGGCAATAGGCAGTAGCGATTAGATGGTGCAGATTAGTCAGCACAAGGCTACAACTGTCCGCTCTGGACAGGTGGGTGTAGCCATCACTCAACAAATCAACGATTACGCAAACTTGATCAATCTCTACGCAGTACACTTTCCGTCAACTTATTCTGCAAACCCACCTTCACGTATAGTGTGGGCTTTTTCTTGGCTAGATTGCTTGGCTATTGATTATTCGTGCTCGGGTGTCGCGTACGTCGACAGTAGCAATTTCGGGCCTTTGCAGGGATTAACCGTGCAAACCCTCGTACCTGGTTGACTGGTACCCGATTCCAATGCGCAACACCAAAGAATGGATGTAGCCTCTCAAACGGGTAGAGTCGCGTAGCACGCACCTGATAGGGAAGCACGAGCATAAACTTGTGTCACGTCAGAGAAGAAGAGGCAGGTAAACGGATTCTTTGACACATGAAGAACGGCAGACGAAAGCTTTGACACATGAAGAACATGGCACAGGGGCGCGCAGCAAGAGGACTATCACATGAATCGATTTCCCCCCAGCACCGCTCCCAACGCTCGTCGGGCTCCCATCATCCTGCTCGAATCTTTGACTACTCCTGCTCGTTGACGACAGGAGCTCCACTGCCACATGGTAATTCTTGACGTGTCGCCGAAGAACTACATGGTATGGCGGAATCTTGGTGACCCGGTTCTTCTTAGGCTGGCCAAAACAGGAATGTTCCCAGGCGTTGAGGATAGCCCCTTGGCAACTAAGCAAGCTTTGGCTGGTGGAAGGAAGAGAACGGGTGTGTACCACGTATGCATGATCCGGCAGGGAATAGCAGGATGCGGGTATGACTAAGCGCGGGAAGCGACGTCACTACCTATTTATCGTCTCGTCCTGACGATTGCGATGGAGCGCACCGACGGCACTCTCGCTACCTTCTGCCTTTGCTACTTTGGATAGGATTGTTCAAATCGCCATGCTCGACCATAGCATCCCCGCATTGCTCTTCATCCGCGCCTGCACCCTCGGTCTCCGCCTCGTCACGCCGCTCTCCGTCTTTTACTGCAGCCTCAGCATCGCCGACCCGCCCCACAATGGCTTCACGCGCTTCCTGCTGGGGTGGAGCATCGTCGAAGCCGGCTTCTGGGCCCTCTTCTTCGTTCCACGCAAACGCGCACTGCAGGCGTCGGCAAACCACCCGCCGCTGCTGGACAGGGAAGAGCGGAAGGCGCTGTTCTGGAAGTGCTGGGACCAAATCCCGAATCCCGAGTGGTATGTGAGCCGCTGGTTCCTGGGCGCGAGGAGCTGGGAGATTAGGAGGGACAACGTCGCCGACTTCTTCCGATGGGCGGTGCTGAACGAGGGCGACGAGGGCGATGCACCCTCGGTGAAGAAAGCGGCAGGTGGAGACGATGCCGCGGATGATGAGGCAGGAGCGATACGAGAGGCGGCCGACGCGCAAACCAAGGCGGACCGGGAGGAGATCGAAGAGTATGTGGATGGCATCCAGACGCTTCTTGGACGCAGACTCGAGCCTGGCAGGGGCCCGGCCAAGTGTTTGCGTCTGACGGTCGACGAGGTGAAGATGCTGCACCGCCCGGTGGTGTGGTATCTGGCCGTCCTTGTGGTGGACACTGCGTCGGCCGTCTACCTCCGCTATTCCTCCTTCCTCTTGCACCGTAGCCCTCTCCGTCAGACTCTCTCCATTTTTCCGCCGCGTCTCGCCTCTCTTGTGACCACGCAGCGCTCTCCAGCCGCCGATCTGGCCTATTGGTACCGCCCACACACTTCCAAAACGCGCCTGCCTGTCCTCTTCATACATGGCATTGGCATCGGTCTCTACCCATATGGTCAATTTCTCGCCGAGATCAACAAGCATGATCCCAGGAGCGCGGAAGACGGCGAGATCGGCATCATTGCTGTCGAACTCATGCCCATCTGCTTCAGAATCACAAGCCCAATACTGGGCAGAGATGAGGTGTGCCGTCAGATCAACGCCATTCTCGACAAGCACGGCTTCGACAAGGTTGTCTTGGTCTCGCACTCGTACGGTTCGGTCATCACCACACACCTTCTCCAAAACTCCATCACGGCCGCGAAGATCGGCCCCATGCTCCTTGTAGACCCGGTCACCTTTCTTCTACATCTTCCCGACGTGGCCTACAACTTCACAGCCCGCAAGCCCCGCCGTGCAAACGAACATCAGCTGCATTATTACGCCTCCACAGACATGATGGTCTCGCACACCTTGTCACGACACTTCTTCTGGTCTCAGAATGTCCTCTGGAAAGACGACCTGAGAGGACGTGATGTTACCGTCTCTCTTGCAGGGAGAGATCTCATAACCGACACCGAGACGGTTGGGAAATACATTGCCGGAGTGGACTCAAAGAGCGAGGATAAGTCGTGGAAAGACAGGGAGTTGACAGGCAGCGGGCTCGAAACTGTATGGTGGCCAACTTGTGATCATGCCCAGGTGTTCGAAAGGGTGGACGGGAGGAAGACGTTGGCAGATGTGGTTCGAAGATACGTCGAGAAAATCGCCAATGCAGATGACGAGCTCCCTTGATACCACCCTCTACCAATAATGCAACCGTCAACAATGTTATGCTTCCAAATGCTGCTGGCTTCCATAATCTGATGTCGCTGCGATGGTGCCAGACACCAACTGTGGGGATCCGTTAAATTCCGTTCCGGCCAGGGTCCACTACCCGGCTCGGCTCCCACCAGAACATAACCAATGGAACAGCGCAAGATTTGTCCATCCAGATGCGTCTACGTTGCGGTTTGTGCTGCTTATACGGCCGTTCACACTGGCTCTCCATTCTCCATTCCGATTCCTTGGTCTATTTCAGGTCCTCATATAGACCTCTACTCTGGACCGCTGCTCCATCTCAACCACAGCGCTCAGCCGGAGTCAGCAAAACCTATCGAATACGTAGCGCCCATCCTAGCCCAACACTAGCATATCGCCATCATGCCGAACCGAACTTGGATCCTAGGCGACCTTTTTGAGAAAGACTACGGTCACTCCGGCTCGATCAAAAACCTTTGGGAGATGAGATGGTTATTCCCATGCAAGCTAGGCGTCTATCCATTCCATGATGGCAAATTCGACGACTTCGAACCCATCTTCGATCACCTCATATCGAAGGAAATCGATGATCCCTATTCGGACGACTACACTAATGCCTTCATTCCCACGGCCCAACGACTCGCTAAAGAAGCAGACAAATTTACAGCCAAGGACGTCGACAAAGCCAAAGTCTTGTACCTACGCGCGAACGCAGTCTTCCGGCTTGCACGCTTTCCTTATATCGGCACCCCACTGAAAGAGCAGGTCTTCGAAGAGCAGAAGCAGGTCTATCTCCGCGGAAGTAAACTCTGGGACGTACCGGTGGAAGAATTCGTCATCCCCCACAAGTACGCCGTCAATGGTGACGGCGCCCAAATCCCGGTGTATCTCCGCAAACCCGCTGGCCAAGGCCCCTTCCCTACTATCTTCCTCATCACAGGTCTGGATGGCCACCGCCCCGACAATACCGAGCGCACGACCGAGCACCTCAAGCGCGGCTGGGCCACCTTGATCTGCGATATCCCTGGTACAACGGTCGATTGTCCGGCAAACAGGCGGGACCCGCTTTCTCCGGACCGTTTGTTCACTTCCATTTTGGAGTGGATCGAGGGGCGGGAAGATTTGGATTCGAGGAAAGTCATCGCATGGGGTCTCAGTGCGGGAGGCTACTATGCCATCCGTCTTGCCCACACCCACCGCGAGAGACTGATTGGCAGTGTCGGCCACGGAGCCGGAATCCACCACTTCATCGGCCACGAATGGCTTTCCCAAATAGGCAAACACGAATATCCGTTCGGACTTGAGCGCGCCTATACCTCCAAGTACGGCTATGAAAGCTTCGACGAGATGAAAGAGAAGTGCCAGGACGAATTCTCGCTCATCTCGGGCAAGGGCGAGGGTGTTGCTGTCGTTGCAGAAGGTATGAAAAGCACCAGGATGTTGCTTATCAATGGTGTCCTGGATGGGTGTATGCCGGTTGAGGACAGTATGTTGTTGGCCGAGTATGGGAGTCCAAAAGAAATGCGGTTCATACAGAACAGGGCACATATGGGGTATCCGGAGGCTAATGCGGTTGTGTTTCCGTGGTTAGAGGAGGTTATGGGCTAGTGATATGGTAGTCGTGGGTTGGGGATGGTGATGGGGAGACTACAATAACCTCTGATTTAAATTCATACATGATGGAGTTGAAATGTTGAGAAGACATGATGTCAATAACTTGTGATTCTGGGAAAACAAAATGTACTGACACATTGTCATTCAATTACTCCTGATTTGCTAAATCTTCACACCTAATCCTATAATTGCCATCGTATCCAAGTCCGCTGGCATAAGCGGGCTCCATATTGCCTCGGTGCATTGTTCTGATTGTGTTCTTCTCGCCATACTCTCCAGTTTATCGTTGATATTGTGAAAGGGATTTTCAGGTCAATGTGTTCTTGCCATGTACGATCCGTAGTCAACAATTAGCTTAGGTGTAACCAGAGAGCAAATGCGGTGGCGATGAGCTGGAACGAAGTAGTCACGTGCTGCAGCGTATGCGTCAATCCATGGATAGACTAGCATTCATTTTCAAACGAAATGCTTGGTCATACCGTAGGCTCCAGATATAAACCCCACTCTCTTCACTTTAACAAGCTAACACCACATTATCTCGAATGCGCAAGCCAAACGAAATGCTCAACCGCTACCTCTCCACTCCCGACATGCGCACCGCGTGGCAGTTGTCCGAGCGTTCACCTCTCAACTCATCTCCATCTGCCTATCTTCGCGACCATGCATCCGACCTCGAATTACCACATCTTTCCGACTTCAATGAATCACGTCCGTCGAGCTTACGGCGCATTGAAGAGCGCCGTCGCAAGGGCTTGTCGATACCTGGAAGCCCTTCGTTTACACCTCTCTCGTCCCCGTCTCTACGTGCAGCTACGCCGGGGAATACTAGGACACCAGAGTTTAGAGGCTTAAGAGGAAGCACCTTATCCCGCAAGGGGTTATCGATGAGGAGTGTATGCACTGTAGCTACGGAGCCGGACGTTTGGGAGCAAGAGGCTGGGGGTCGAGATGGGAAGGAAGATGGTGTTGTTTGCATTGGCGACAGCAAATATGGAAAGAAAGAACACGGGGGGTTTTCTTCTAGAGCTGAGCGGAATCTACGAAAGCCATTCCACTTCTCAAAAAAGAGTCCGTCCATCATGCTGACACATATCCAAACCGTCACTAACGGAACCCAGACAAACTTTCGAGCAAACTCGAAGATGCATTTGTACGGAACGATCCGTGTCCGAAAGTCTTCAGCTTCCACTCACCGAAACTCTGCTCTATGGACTACGACACAGGTAGCGCCCGAGGTGAGCCCATTTATCGTCGTCGGACGACTCCATCGCCTGAATCATTCCCAACGGCCGAAGACGACTTTCCGTACATTGCGCCAAGCAACCCTAACGAGTCGCCGAAAGAGATCCTAGGCCGTGTGTACAAGCGACGGTCGCTTATGTCTTCCCCAATCCCCTCGGAGATTTCTCATATGACTCTAAATGGCGAACATGACGATGGACTTCCGGTCACTCCTGTCAGTACAAGGCATGTCAAAAGGATGATCAAATCAAACAGAGATGAACAGGGGGAGGATGCTACCATGAAGCTCCCGCCTCGAACCCTCCAAGTGGCTGCGTCACTTCCTCCTCGATCACCTGAGCTTCCTTCGTCGCCACCACCTTTTCCATCCCCACTTTCTCGTTCATCGTTATCTCTACTACCGTCGCCCCTTCCTCTTCCACCACCGTCTCTCCCATCGTCGCCTATGTTGCCAAAGTCTACTTCTTGCCCATCGTCATACCCTCTTCCCATGGTTCTGGCACAAGAGAACTCAAAGAGGCAGCACAGTTGTGAAGAAAACAAGAGCAGGGAGAACAACGACAATCCCACCACCACCAAAGTGTCTCGGCGCAACTTGGAGACAAAGACACCGAACAAGGATACCACAGTCACCCAAGAACTCAACTTCACCGAGAAGGCTTTGCCTCTCGGCAATGCTCAATCCGCCCAGGTGCAGAAGTCGACTCATCTATCCCCCGATATGGGAGCCTCTGTGTCTTTGTCGATACCAGAGAGGCGCACTGCCGAAGGTCTTAGCGTCCATAGCGTTATCGTAATCATGTACGGTTTCATTTCCTTTGCGGGTCTCGACTACTTCATGCATCACATTTCCACAGGTTTCACGACGCAGGAACTGCTTTGGAGGATGGCGTGCGGAATGCTTGCAGCTGCAGCGGTGTGTATCACTGTGCATGGAGTATGTAAAGGAAAGGCTTTTAGGAGATGGTGGGACGATGTCTAAAGTACCTTGGACTGGGCTGGTTCTGTGGAGATTTGCAAGGCGTGCTTTTGAGGTGTTGACGGAAATACGGGCGGAGAGTGAGTAATGCGGGCAACGCTGAGGCTACTGTCGGCACTTCTGGCACGTTTTGGAATTTAGGAATGATCTGATATCTTGTGGTTGGATGGGTTGGGAGACGGTACACACAGCCACGCACCATCAGTTTTTGTAAGCAAGCCATCGAGCGCCTCGCCAATCAAAACTTTCTTTTACAAAATGTGCACATATTTTGAGCTTAAGAAGCCTACTAGTTTAGAAGCCCTTCTAGTCACTACGAGGAGTACCTCCGCAATCGCACCCATAATGAGATCTATGCTTTGCTTCCACCGCTTCCTTCGTGAGAACAGTCCGGTATATCGACCTTGACGCTCCCGATAATGCAGAAATGCTTCAAGATCACCTTCGCTTTCAAGGCGACTCATATCCCAAGCACAATCTCCGAACCTATGGTACGTTGAATTAAGATAGCGGCGAAGAGGGTTGTTAGGCGGCCTTTGTCGTCACTATGTTCATTCTTGTAGACGTATGATTGGCCTCAAACAACCCTATAAATGAAGAATTTTCTGGAATAGGAGCCGTGGTTTCCATGTTTTTGATTGTTGCGGGTATTATGTCACGGCTGACTACTATATCTATGATATTCAGACTGGGTATCTTGTGTTCACATTTTGCTCGGTCTGAATCCGTCACATGCTACGATGAGTCTCGATCAGAGATGGAACGGCAGGTACTTCTCAAGATGGCATGGGCAACGTAGTGATGGGTGAGGTATCTTTTAGTCCATCTTAGTTTTGATCTGGTGGTGACGTCAACCATGTGACATACTCATTCACAAAAACGTCGCTTATGTAACCTTCAGCACTGACAACAATAGACGTCAGCTACCAGGGTAACAGCAAACTCACAGCAAACGCCCGCCAACCAAAAACATTTCCCGCTTTCTACCTGCCTCGCACCACATCCTTAATAACACTCCAGCCGTTATTGCCTTCGCCATCGTCGTCACCATGGCTCGCCTGAGTCCCGAAAACTTTAGCAACCCTGCCAAACCTATGATACAAATCGGTCGTAAAACAAGTCGCTTCAGAGAGCTCTTTAAAGGCGGTCACGCGCGATCGACCTTCAACCCGTCGGAAAACAAGACATCACGGCCGTTAACTTCGCCTCCAACGTCGCCTACAGAGGTGGCCAAGCCGGGATTTCAAACGATTGGGCTGCTGCCGTCAGAGCGACCTCTTACAGATATTATCAAAAAGTACGGAAAGACGGGCTCGCTTTCACCACGCTTATCACCACAGGAATCTCTAGCGAGGCAGGAGCAGGAACTAAGAGTTGTGAGCATGCCACACGATCTGGATACAGATTTGAAGGCGAGTGCTGCAACACTCACGTCTATTGATAAGACTCTAGCTGCCACCAGGAATTTTGAGAGAGATAGGGTTGTGGGCACAGCTCAGAAATACGACACGGTGGACGCCACTACCGAAGGAGGGGTTATGAAACCAGAAGGCGATATTCAGTACAAGAGTGGACTTCGGCCACAAGCTGCCACAATACCTCTGCTACCGCTGGGAGAGTCCTTCACCATTCTAGCAGATCGGGAGGAGAGTGCGGAAGTTACTGAAGTGGCCGAGAATGAACCTGTGGGTACGATTGTTGAAGGTGAGTTTGCTTTTCTTCCAGCGTTCTTGCTGGTATATTGACGATGGCTTATAGAAAAAGATTTGGCGTCTGCTTATGTGGAAGATGACGATCCGTTCGTAATACAAGGTTTCCACAATCCTGGCAGGGTGGCCAAGGACATGAATAAGTTGGAAGCACCTACCAACACAATCCCGATGCCTAGCCGCCCTGCACCCACCATTCCTGAGCCAGATTTACAAACTCTTTTTCCCATCAAAAAGGCCAATGATGAGCCAAAGACCTCCACCCATGAGCAATCCACCGCATCAACCATTGGCCCGTTCTTCATCAACAACACCAACATCACGTCGCAACTCTACCAAGCCACTAAAGCTATCTATCTCTTGCTACTCTTCGCCGCCGCTATCTCCGGACCCAAAGCCCTCATCCTGACAGCTTGGAGGCTCGGCTCGTTTCTTGTCACGTACGAGGTGGCTCGCCAACAATTTGGATGGAACCAGAATGACGCGATAGATGTTGTGGTTAAGCCTTTGAAGGAAATGAGTCAAAGGGTCCGGAACTTGGTGTCGATGCTCGTGCGCAGGGTGGTAGAGGACGCTATACGCGTAACTCTTGAGGTAAAGCAAGAGGCAAAGGGGCACTACAGAGGAGGCCATGAAGGATATGAAACGAACTCAACCATGTTTGAAGGGACTTTGATGTAGTGCTTTTGGCTGAGCTATGGTGCACAGCGGCCCTTTTTATGGTCACCTGCTTGCAAAAGGCATCAATTGCGGTGGAAAACAGTGATCAGTCACATTAGACGGCAATCGTATGTGTCTACTCCATAAAAACGTGAAATGTTTTATATTCACCATAAACCAGCTTTTTGTACTGGTAGTGCTGGTCTCACTTCTTGTTTACCATTTTCGTTTGCCATCCCCGCCACACTTGTTGTAGAAAGACTGATGCAAGAAAAGCAACCTAACACGTCGCCTGCAGCACATACTTCCTCAGCGGCAACTTTCGCGTTTTTGGATAGGCACATGACTCAAATGCTATGCATTTCCCACCACCCAATCGCGATTGCGCAGTTTCACGCGATAATGCCAAAAAGACAGCTCTTCTACTGCACAAGACCTATGCACCGCCGTAGACTTTATGCCCCAGGGATCGTCTCCATCCATGCTCTTATCGTCCGGATCCTTTCGTCACCAATACACTGACGGTCGCGCAATTTCTCTATGGGCGCAAGCACCTGATGTGAGCCCCAACCACTTGATGTTACATTTGCAAATGCTAAGCTAAAAGCAGACCTCATGTGTGGGGGAGAAGATCGACCTGAAAGCGTCGCGCGCCATCAAAGCACTATCTTCGGAACGTCTCCATCAGGTCGCGTTCCGAACACTCCGACGACACCAACCACGCCCTCATCCATTACATCATTTCTCATAGAAATGAGTGAAAGGGTGGGCTTATACAGCTTCCATACACCTGATAGCACGACCCCAGATTTTTGGAAGCCGCAGGTCATATACTCATTGCTCAGTATCATGATGACAATTGCATTCTTCGCAGTGTTGGCAGCAGTTTATGGATTTCGTCAGATATTGAGGCAGACAACTATGTATGGTGGCCAATTATTGAATACGGTGAAGTTTATCAGTGAAGTGTTAGAAATCTGCTTAGAGGGTGCAGGATACTTTGTTGGGCGGGCAGTGGCGAGGTTTGGGAGAGGATTTGAGCGAGGATATAATCTGTAAACAAATATAATATAGCATAGCCAAACCTTACAGTAGTGATGATGATTTCCAATCGAGTTTGCACACGGAAGCATCTCTCCAAGGTACCGAAATCTTTCTAAGAATATTAACGCGTAAACGTGAAGGCATTAAAACTACCTGGAAGGGTTGCATCAGGGAGGCAAAGGTACATATGCCGCACGAGCAGGTATATAGCTTTGTTAGGTTGTGTGGAATAGTCACCCATTATCAGGGGTCGAAGCCACGCTCTACGTGTAACGACTACCAGGTTGCTTTGTTGCGGCTCTTGAGGCATTTATAGAACATTCAATTACTAACATTAAACGCTCGCACCATAGTTCCAACAACGACCACGCAGACAATCCGGATTGCAAGCGGCTAAAGCTAGTACTTACGCCCATTTTTCTGCAACTGCTTTTAAAATCTTTCAAATTCAATGAAAAGCTGATTACGCAGTAGGTAGAGTACAATCTTTCTATTCCATTCGGTTCTTCTATTTCTGTTCGTCACACATGCAGCATAGGTTACGTCTGCCGGTCTTCTACAAAAGATCTGCTTAAATAATGGACCAATGTTGTTCAATAAACCTCAATTTGGCTCAGGGTATGAGATGCAATGGTAGGTAGATAGTAGGATTATGTGAAGTTTAGTGAATAAAGGGAGGGTACGTCTCATCATCAGGTGGGTAGAATAACCGAAAGTAGCTCATAACCCATCGTGAACTGTAAAAATCTCTTGTAGGCGGTGTGTTTGTGTGTATGGTTGATGTAGTCCCAGAAGCATCTATAATAACCAATCATTAGTACCACGGCACAGTACCTGACCGCCCAACCGAAGTTCTCGTGATACAACGAGCGGAAGCGGCTGCGCAAAGAGGCTCCTCATCACTAAGAAAGGGGAGGTATAACAGGAACAAGAAGATAAAGAATTGGGTCAAAGATGTGACAGAGACTGTCAACCCTGACGATATGCTAGGCGATGGCAATCGTGGTCTGCAAGAGACGGAGAGTCTCCAGCTACGAATGATATCCTGAGGCCGTATACGAAGGATATTGATGCAGTGAAATGATGGAGACTTTTCGGCTGCTTATGGATTTTGATAGGTGATAAAATGAGGGGTGGTCATTAGAATACATCAGGCGGGCACATTTCAAACCTAGTTTCATATTTACGAACTGCTATACATAATAAGTGCTGACAAACGCATAGCATAAGATATGTAGAAAGTGTGAATGGTCATGTTAGACCAGTAACAGTTGAGATGAGGTTATTCACGTCATCGTCTACCTAAGCGGCAAGACTAGTCGGCAAGTCTTCAGCGAACCACGTGCGGGGAAAGCACCGACACCCCAATTCCGCCCGCTTCCCGCAAGAGACACCCTCGGCCGAATGCACAAAAGACATCAATATTAACTTACAAAAGCCTATGCAAACGAGGTTCAACTTGTCTCACGACATTTTACGATAAGGATCTTGAGGTCCTAGAAATCAATTACTTACCTTTCTACACTGCACAAATGGAGAGCTTTCTCCTGCTCAGCATCGCTGCGGGAATTATCGCTCTTGCAGCTTATGCCCAATTCATTGATCCCCTGAGACATATACCTGGTCCATTCATAGCACGGTGGTCCCCATGGTGGATGGTTTATCATTCACAGAAGGGGAATATGCATACGACTATGATAGCTCTACACAAGAAGCATGGGAAATTAGTGCGGACAGGACCGAATGAAGTCAGTGTCTCGGATCCGGCATCTGTCAAGATCATCTACGGTACAGAGGTCATCGCAATCGAGCGGGGAGACTACTGACACCTCTTCAGGAGCCGGTACCAAGTTCCGCAAGAGCAACTGGTACAGCGTCTGGCAAGGCCACCGCAAGTTCGACCTCTTCGCTGAACGTGACGAAAAAATACACAGCTCACAGAGGCGTCTGGTGAGCAACATTTACTCCATGGACAACTTGAAGAAACTTGAACCAGCAGTCAACAATGTACTTCGTCTCTTTCTTGATCGAATTTCCGAGCATGAGAACGAGTCAGTCAACATGGGGCTTTGGACACAGCTCTTTGCCTTCGATGTCATCGGCGAAGTGACCTTCTCCAGGCAGTTCGGATTTCTCAAGCGTGGCCTTGACGATGGCTCATTCAAACAAATCGATAGTGCGGTGAAATCCGCGGCATGGATCGGGCAGATTCCTTGGCTGTACTGGCTACACGATCGCTTTATGCCACTCATTGGGAATTGGCTTGGTGTCAATGCTCGACATGGCAGTCTTCGCCAATTCGCTGCGAGTCAAGTCGAAAGTCGCAAAGGTTGCGAGGAGAACAACCAAGATATCTTGCAAATGCTCCAAAACGTTCAAAATGAGAAGCCAAGTGAAATGGACGATATGGGCGTTGTCAGCATGGCGACAAGCAATATCTTTGCCGGAAGCGATACGACCGCCATCAGCATTGGTGCAGTACTCTATCATTTATGCAAGAACTCGGATGCAATGAGAAAGTTGAAAGAAGAGATGAAAAGCATGGGGGGAGATATTGGTCCCAATGTAAACATCTGGCCTCTCGAAGTGGTAAATCGCATGCCATATCTACAAGCTTGCATCTACGAAGCTCTACGACTACATCCAGCAATCGGTATGAGTTTACCGAGAACAACACCCCAAGGTGGGATTGATATTGACGGAAAGTATATACCTAGTGGGGTAAGTTTTAATCCGCTTGGAGGCTTTGTGGTATCATAACTCATTTTATGATAGGCTGTCATCGGTGTAAATGCCTGGGTTATTCACCGAAACATAGAATTCTTCGGCGCTGATGCCGACAAATTCAAGCCAGAGCGATGGATGAGCGAGAATTCAGGTCACTATCGTATATTGCCACATATTCCAAGAATATCTGAAGAAAAGTCGGGACTGACCTTACGCAGACCGCTTCTTCTTCGCTTTTGGTTCAGGCGCACGCATTTGCTTGGGTCGTAGTAATAATCCTCTTCAATTTTCTACAGTGCGCCACTGATATGGCCTAGATCTTGGTTGGATCGAGATTTCGAAACTCGTTCCATCACTGCTACAGGGTTGGGACCTCGAACTGGTCAATGCAAATGCGACGCCAGGGAAAAAGTGTTGGTGAGTAGCTTGTCTCTCAACATATTGGATGAGATATTTGGCTGACAACAGGGAGGTGGTTCGTCAAGCATGAGGAGTTGTATATGCGGTTGATACCCAACGACAAAGACAGGCCCATGCGCACAGCTGTGAGCATCTCCACACAATGAGTTCAATTTGATTGAGCTGCGTGGCTAAATTCGTATTTAAGAAGCTTGGGTACAGTATATTTTCTTGAAGGTCAAATTTGCCCCTAAATGTCTCTTCTAGTGTTGTAATGTCGAAGTTTGTCCCGTCGGTGGAGTTAACGGAATAGGCACCGCAATAACCAATACGGAAGATATCATGTTGCGGTCCAAAACTGAGCAAAATATAACACATAATACCATACATATAGTAGGATTTCAGCCGTGACATATCATGATATCAGCCTTCTTCAAATATGTTATATTGCCGAGAAATCACCAGACTTCTCCCTTCTTGTACAAAAAATAGGGGAAGGTAGTGCAATTAGTGAACATGTGAAGGTCTATGAATACTATGAAGATGACGGGAATGACAAAAGTAAGTTACGATAAGATACAGAAAGACGGAAGGGATGTTGACGAGGTATAGAATTCGGACAGATTAAGAAGGTCGTGAGGGATATTAAATGAATAGGCAGTCAATCAAGGTTGCTTGCAAATTGACGAATCCAGTAGCTCTTTGCGAATCTGTTTTCTGTGCATCCCATGGGATACCTGGTCGATTCTCTTCTTGTGTCGGGAGGCTCGGATCCGATCAGGGTGGAGGCAAAGATTGTATTCTGTTTGACTCTCCCTCTCTCTGCGTACAGAGGAGAGGGGGATCTATATAGCTATCCTCCGTACGATCTATGAGGCAACCCCTGTTACAGAAGAGTAACTCTAAACCTAGGTGAAACACCGTACGGACATCTTGCATCTTTAGTAGAATATCCATCCGGATATTTCTAAGCTTTGTTTGTGGACAATATAGAGCTCTCAAAACAATCCCTTTTGTTCTAGCCTCAAGTTACTTCATCAATAATCATGTTTATCTTGACCTTATTTATCAACAACAATACTAAGCCGAATTGATTTGTGTTAGTAAAATCGTTGTACTTGTGACTTCGAGCTTTTGAATCTATAAAAGTACTATCAACCCAACCAGCATATTTCACTGCTCCGAGCCCCGATACAATCTATTGACAGAGTTTAAGATCTCCCTCTTCTCCAGCGTGTCAGCGCATTTCTTTGAAAGAAATCACTCCCTGGAAATACCCACAAAAGCAAAACCGGCATCTTTTAAAGACCCTATGAAGTGCCAATAACGCATGTAAAGCTCTTTGGTCCCCAAATACAGTGGTACTTTTCGGTGAGCTTTAAATCGGCCTTGAACCCAGAATTTTTGAGCTGTGCGATGGATAGACAAGGACTTGAGCGCATCATGCTATAGGCTACTGTGGTACTGTAGTGTTGAATTAGTTCTGTAGTCTACGAGACTGATATTGCTTGCATCGAGGTAGTTAACAATAGAATCTGGAAAGCTGAGGCAGACAGTCAAGCGACGAAGAAACCTTGCTGGCGACCAGGCGATGGGGTCGAAGAAAGAGCCACCGCGAAGAAACTTATTGATAGGGCGTACCGTTTCGTCGTGATCGCACATGACTTAAAGTTGGGTTCTCTAATAAATAATGCTGGAAAACTTGCGCAAAAATGTTTTCCCGATAAGGCTCTCGGTCAAGAAGTGTGGATTCAAGCCGGAGAAAGTGTTTTTTCTGAGGTCGGAGAAGAGCGGGAGGTAACTCATGATGAATCAGTTATCTGAGGCTCGGCTTGTGATAGATTTCGAAGTATAGCATGACCGCTGGTAGGAGGAGACTCTGGATCTTTGAGCGTGAGGTCGTAGGTGACGATACCCAAGCGACCATGACAGAGTTAGATTACTATAGGTCAACATGTTTGCATCGGGCTCCACTTCCATTGCATCTATCATGTCTGAAGAGAACCATCTTCAATGGCGGCAAATACGACACGAAAGCCTATGTTACTCCCTTGTTACAGGACACGGGTAATGTATCATCTCGCTAATTCTCTAGGTATATACCTATAATCATCTATTAGTATCTTTTTTTTGAGCGACAATGCGACATTGAAGAGGTAAGATAGTGGAAAACCTTTCAAATGCTCTTCTGCAGCGATGGTATGAAGTAATGCTATTCTAGACGATTGTGTGGAAAAATCCAGGTGCAAAAGTTGAACAACAAGTGTACTTGAATTAGACACTATATATACTGTGCGACAGATTGTTATTGGGATATAAGTAATCTAATCATGTGGCTGCGATATGAAACCAGTCCTGGCGAAGAGATGGGATAAGTATGGGGGTGACTCATCCTATGATCTATCACGTGAAAATGCATTCGTTCACTATTTTTCGATTGATAAAGGAAAGGACAGGAGGGCACTGATCGGTAGAAAAGACTATTTTGGAAGCGGCTGCAGCTAGGAGATCACATTTTGGACACTGCAAGGCTCTCCCTCGTGTATGTATAGGATAAGAAGGCAAACAGTTCATTTTGCAAAACCACTAGTCCAACGGTTCTGTACTCAAAAGTCCCACATACCAACGAGAAGCTTCGTGCCGTACGCTATTACTTCATCTTAGGCATGAAATAATACCAATCCTTCTCCGTCACCATGTTGAAGGCTCGATCGGTGTCATCATTACCAGTCAAATTCCACGGTCGAAGCACCTGGTGAGCGACCTCTGCATCGTAAGTTGGCATAAGACGATACTTACGGGGCATGTCGTGTTTTAACTTGGGCGATGGCCAAGAGGCTCCCCCAAGGCCTGGAGGTATTACTGAAGGCGCAGCAATGACCTCGTCTGTATCGGCATCAGAGCTGGCCGGCGGACTCATAGGACGAAGACTAGCTTTTTCGGGTAGGGAATTTTTAGCTGTAAGAAGCTGGCTGTCTAACGCGGGTACGAGAGGCCTCGCTTTCAAGGGTGGGTCTTCTTGCGGGCGAAGGTCGGGTCCAGCGGTCAGAAGGGCGCTATCGTGCGCAGGTTGAATAGGCCGAGCTATTAGAGGTGGGAAGTCCTCCGCACGCTCCACATATTGAACTAGATAAATCAGTAAAATACTTTGGGAGGAGTTTTAGGTCATCGAGCTAACTTACCCGGGGTTATAGCAGTGGGCAGTGGAATGCCTTTGGATGCGGAGGCAGCAGGATCTTCGGTTTGGAACTCTGCCTCACCAATATGGGGATTGCGGTGAAAATCCCAGTTCGGCACTGTTTTGTGGCCAAAGAAAACAAGACGACGCCGAGCGGTGGGGATGAACGGACTGGGGTTCAACTTACGTGTGCTAATAGATCCTTGGCTCTCCATACAATAAGACCGACTTGTACCGCAATCGACACTGCGTACAAAATCAGTGCTACCCATCCAGAGTTTTTCCAACACCTCTTGTCTTGAATAGCCATGCTAAGTCAAACCCCAAAAGTGCACGTTTTGCTTACCTTGCTGGCCTACGACCAGCAGCGCCAGGTGTACTATTCTCTTCCTTCGGAGGTGAGAAACCAGTTTCCCATACCATGATGCCCCTCGCCGGCTCCAAATTGACGTTCTTGCCAAATAATAGATGGCCGTCGAGCTTCCGCTCCGCATCGATCCGCTCCTGCAACGATCCAAGTAGAACAAACCCGATCGGCAACTTTCGACCAGTCCTGTGCTGAAAGTTCCGCTTGAAGTCAATCACGTTATAGCCGCTGAAGAACGCCCGGATATCGTTTGCCAAAGCGTTCAGGTGTAGATTGGATATGAGAAGTACATGAAAGGAGGGGTCGTCAGGGTCGATGAACGGACGACGGCGGTGGGTCGGTTGCACCACAGCTTGTGATGATGCTTCGGTCGGCACTGAGGAAGCGAGCTCGGGTAGAGGTACAGGATCGGGGACGTAACCTGCCCGTGGTGTGACGGGTGTCAGATCTAGGGTACGTTGCGGCTCTGGCATGGGTTGCGGCTCTGAGGCGGATTCTTCGCACGTGTTCCGGTCGCAATTCTCTGTAAAACTCACGGTTGGGGTTGACATGTCCTTGGACTCATGATCGGCCCCAAAGGAGTCGCGATCGAATTCAGGCTTCTGCACCGACTCTGATTTGGGATCGCCCTCATCCTTGGATTTCTTCAGTAGGCCATAATCTGTGACTGCTTCTCATCAGCTACTGCCTACGACCACGACCCAGATACCTCTTTCTTTACATACCCTCAAAACCGCTCTTCGCGCGCATGATCCTCACGAGCCGTCCATGCAGCTCGTCCATCTCCAACTCTTTCTGCGCACGAACTACCTCTCCCAGCGTCCCAAGCATGACGTGCGCGACCGTCTTCTTCCCTGAGGCGGTGTTGATGTCACGCCTTACGTCGATGACCGTGAAGTCCTTGAAAAACGCGCGCAACTCATCGTCAGTAGTATCGTAGTGGATATTTGTCAGGCGGAGAACACGCTGCTCGGGTGCACTGAAGTCGCCCATATCGAGCTTGACGCCTTTGCCTTTTCGTGGCATGTTCAACATGGGGTTTGGTAGCAGTCGTGGCTAAAGCGACGGTGGTTGTAAGGCCATGGGATGTGGGTTGTGGTGTGCTAGAGGTGAAGTGTTGGTGGGGTTGCTTGGAAAGAAATCGTGGTCACCCTCGCAAGGCGCTGTGAAGCAGTCCTCCGGGCGCCCACAGGCACTATGCTCGAGGTACCCAGAGTATGCCAGCTTTCTCACGTCTGCTTCCATGGTGAATCCGAGTTGGAAATGCCTCATTAATACGAATCTCGTATACATGAATATGAAGGAGCAACTCTTCGGCCGACTGATGGCTGTACTCAGGCAAAAATGCATCAGACTGGTCCCTTCGCAGGTCGAGCTTGGATAGGAAGTAAACTAAGTAGTACACCGAAAGAACTTGGGGTGACTCCGGCATCGCAATTTCCAGGCCACGACTTTCTCCGATAAACCTCCGATATCTATAGGGTACGTTTGCGGCTCTTACTGTTATAGTGAGAGCTATAGCTCAGACCCTTCCCTTCTTATCGACACTTCCGACCCCAACTCTAGCTTGGCTTAGAACCTACCTGTAAATTCCAACTAAGCCCGGTAACAAGCCATCCATGACCTGGGCAGAGGTTCTTGCACGTGGTTTCAAGGGTATAATACATTGGAGCTCAGAGGAGCACAGAATTTCAGGGTCTGACGGATCTCATGCAACGAAGGATCATTAAGATGATAAACGTGTTGATGTGCAGACCCTCTTTCCCCTTTCGAAAGATGCAGAAAGATTCTATGTGGACTCCACTTCATCAACGACTACAACCCATACTTTGGAATATGCATCCTTGAAGGCATAGGGATAATGCGATTCACTTCACAGTAATAGCGACGGAGGGCGGAAAGCAAAGCACTGATCTGTTAGACAAGGAGTAAATGAATTTTTGCGTGGTAAACATGGGAACGATTTGATGCTGGCCATCGTGAGGTAAAACCGTGTTGTTTTGTATTGGTTGTGTGTGTAGTGGTCAGGCTACCGAGCTAAATACACGTTTGTGCCAAGGCGCTAGCCCACAACATATCGTCGTACACAGCGGAAAAAAAAATTATATACGAGAAGAAAGGGTTTTTCTGTCATAGAGAGGTGACGCCAGCCACACGAAGGAAAGAGTCATTGCCAAATCCGCTCAAAATCTTCCCGTCACTCGTAAAGTACCCAATCCGGATGATGAATCAAGCACCAAACAAACTCCATCATCATTTCGTTCCATGAAAACTTCTAAGCGAAGTCGCGGGCGTGGCTCCTCTTGGAGGTGCTGGCGACAGAGGCTAGCGACGGGCCGGGTGAAGTGGCGAATGTGACACCGGCGGTGTGCTGGTAAAGATCAAAGTCAAGAAGAGCATCGGTCGGCTTGTAGATCTCAGTAGCCTTGACACCAGCAGGGACCTTGGCGCTGTTGCTTCCGCCCGTAATCTTGATGTTGAAAGCCTGGGGCCAGAGCTGCCTCTCAGAAACATCGCCGTTGTTGTGGATGGAGGTGAGCTCGGTGCGGAGGACGTAGTTACCGTTGGGGATGTCCTTGGGCAGGGTGACGGTGTCGACGTTGTTGTTGTCGTAGAAGATGACATCGGTAGCCCATTTGCCGGTTTGCTCCTGGGCATTGCCGGAGGCATAACGGGTTCCGGCAGGGTATCCGAGCAGGCCGCTCTCGTGGATCTTGAAGAAGGACAGCTGAGTCTTGTCGACCTTGCTGCAGTCGCCATTGCAAGGAGCGAGCCAGGTGCTTGACCATCCGTGATGCGAACAGTCCCAGCCGACCTCGTTCTGAGCGTCGCAGCTGCCAGTATGGAACCAAGTGAAAGCAACCTGGGAGCCAGCGGAAGCCTCAGCGGTGAAGGAAGACGGCGAAGCATCCTTGTGGGCGATGATGTCAGGGTGGTTGATTTTGTCGCCCATCACAGGAGTGTGTCCCCAGCCCTGGTTAGTACACCAAGCAGGAGAGTCGTTCTTGCAGTCAGCCTTTGAAGCGGCGTAGAAGCCCTTGTAGGTCTTTCCGCCGATCTGGACGCTCGTGACGTCAGTGTGGGCAGCCACAGAAGAAACGAGGGCCGCAAGGAGGGCGCCAGTGAATATGTTGTACTGCATTTTGAAAGATGGGTATGTGTAGCTTCGAAAGAAGGACTAGCGAGGAGGTATATAGTGTAATGAGGGTGGGGGTGTAAAAACGATCGACTACCGGAGTGTGTATGAATGAATGACTATAAGTAAGTGACAGTGGGAACAAAGAGTGGCTGTGGTAGTGATGAGGACCGGAGGGGTGGAGATGGTGATGATGAGGGGACAAAGGGTGGACAAACAAGGCCTTTTGTATCCATTGTGCCAGATGAGTATGGCCGGGGAACTGCGTACGGCAGGGTAAGCCCCGCTTTGTCGGCGGGGGCAATGCGGCGTGGCGCCTTTGTGATTATCTTAATCGAACTGCTCATCACGTCAGGTCTGTGCGCTAATGTAGGCGCGCCTACGGACCATCCGGCGATCTGTGCTACACTGTTGCAGTGTAATCCGTCTAGGAGGCCTCTTTCCACGGCCAACATCTCGCGCGAAGCTGAGCATCACTCCGTGGATACCATGGATAGAATTTCCGTCGACTTCAAACGGATGTTTTTTTCCTAGCGCGACGAGGCTTCGACTGTGTCGACGCCCACCCGCACGACCCAGAGAGGTCGTCCAAAGCAACTGCTAGACCAGCAGCAACTGCACCAGCGACGAATCACGGGGAGTCGGCGCCATGTCACCTTTACGTTTGAGATTTGAAAATTGAGATTTGATATTTTGCGCCGGTGGGTAGCTGGTCGGATGGACGGGATGGTCGCTGGGATCAACCGGGGCTGGCCGCGCTCTCTCCCGCTTACCACGCGCGCCACTGTTTCAAGACGAACCGCCCGATTCGGTAGTCCACCGCCCTCTCGCGTACTGAATCTGCATACCGGTAGTAAATACCGGTCGGAATGCAGGACCTTTGTACAGTGTGACCGGTGCTGCAATGCTTTGTCCACCGACAGTCGGCGTCATTCGCCATCTTGACTCTCGCCCAGCAGATTGCGACAAGATCCGCGAGCATGCCGCGTGCACATTACATGCATCTGCCTAGCTGACGTGCCCCCGCCGCCGGCGCCATACTTTCAGGTACAACCACCGTGATGGTAGCGGCCGGTCGCGTCAGCACCGAATCGGAGGTCCGTTTGAGCCACCGACCGCGGGGGACCTTGCCGGCGTGTGATTTGCAGTTGAGATTAACATTACTTTTCCTTGTTTCGAAACTGGGCGTTGAACGAAACAAGCGTGCCATGTGGTTGGCCTGCATGTGCCAGGTACGGGCTGTACGCCCCACACACGACACCACGCCCAACCATGAACAAATCGCCGTGTCTACCACAAAGCGTAGGGCTGTCCTGCCTGGGCCGGGCTGGGCTGGGCTGGAGTGTCCTCATGCGGGTGACGCACAATAGAAAGCACTGCACGGAACTTCCCAGCGTAAGAAGTCCGTCGGTATCCCCGCACACACCTCCACAGATGTCACGACCGGGCTCACGGCTAAGCTAGAACCTACCCCTTCTCGCACGAGGATAATACCTCCGAGCACACATTGACGGTTTCGACCGTCCTAAAATCCAGGTCTAGTGATGGCCTGGCGACGAGTGTTGCTGGTGGGAGCAGTTACTGGCCTAAGTTGGACGGGTGTCTGAGAGTGAGTCCGCAGGAGGCAACCGTCATCTCGCCCGTCTTACCTCGCCTCGCCTCACCTCACCTCACTGCCAGATCGAATGTGGGAGACGCTAACCGCATTGGGGGGCGATTACGTTGTGCAGAGCGCGGTGCTTCTTCCGTTGAGGTTAGGCTTACCCTTTACCTTTGGCATCCGCAAAAGTCGTCGCAGTCGGCTTTCCAAGTCCCGTGCACTGTTCGTAATAAACGCCACGCCCGGCGCAAGCAAGCGAGCCGGACCGCTTGGTCGACATGCCGATTAGCTGCAGCCCAAAGGTTCCAAACTCTAATGCAAGGCACCAAATCATCGATCACGTCAAATGATGATGGGCGGGTGCACGGTGGAAATAAGAGGAGCATTGTTCATCTACACGACCGCATGTATCGATATCTATAGGCGAGGTGTGACTACGTCTTCCAGAGTGGAGAAGTGTATACTTTTAATTCGAAGTGAAGGGTATCTGTACGACGGGACTAGATTGAGGGGAGATTCCCACCTACCGGTATTTCGAGTGCAGAAGCGAGATACGTGTACGTTGTGATTTATGCTGGGTTTATATTGTCATTTACACGCTGATGATATAAGCGTTGCTGTGTGTAAATATGTTTGCATTTACTAATTGCGGTCTCCATGCGCAAGCGAGGAACGCTTGCATGTTGTTTGTAGGACGGCCGCTTTGGCGCATCAGTAATTACATCTTGTCCTTTTGAGTGGTCACCATGATCTTGATGTGCTGGTCTTTGTTGTTAATCAGCTCTTCAAACCCCTTAGTTGTGATGTCGTCGATATAGATTCGACCAGTAATCATGTCCTCCAGGCCTTCGAACTTGCCTAGAGTGATATGAGCGCTCGTCTGTCTTTTTCCACCTGGTGGACCCACCTGCTATGAAAGCATTGACTGTCTCTTTGAAGTGCTTGTCATCGTACGACAAACTCGCTTTCAACGTGATCTCATTCAGCAGCAAAAGACCAAAGGGGATGACCATCTAGCACGGAGTCAGTCGGCAGCTTTCCCATTCCATCGCTTACATCTTGCGACGTACCGGGGTCTCCCAAGCAGCAACATTCATATACAACCCCTTGAACCTCAGTGCCCCCATTCCTGCATCCAAAGCTCTCTGGATTCCCGCACAATCAAACACGACATCTACACCCTCGCCGTTTGTAAGCTCCTTGCATCTCTCCATGATATTCTCCTCGACTGGATTGAACACCTCATCAGCGATCTTCCGATTTTGCTTGGCGCGTGCAGCCGTGGGCTCCGACACATATATTTTCTTGCATCCCTTCGCTCGCAGGACGTGAATATGCGCCATTCCTACGGGTCCACCGCCCGCGATGAGAACGGCCTGTTCGGACCAATCCGCCATCTCGCACAACTCGGTAGCATGCCAAGCAACGGCCAACGGCTTGATGAGTGCTGCCAAACCGATGTCGACGGAATCGGGAAGGGGATAACATAGTTTTGCGTCAACAGCTACAGCATCCGAAAAGCCGCCCCCAGAGCCAGAGTACCCTTTGAAACCCCACTTCCGGCATCCGTGGGTCATGGAAGCGGCGCAGCGAGAGCAATCACCGCAATAGATTCTCGGATCGACCATTACAGCTTGACCGGGCGAGAGGTTTGATCCTGTAGGAGCGCTGATGATGCGGCCGCAGAACTCGTGGCCGAGTGTTGTTGGAAAAGATTCACCGGTGATGGCATGTGGACGCTCCTTGGAAGGGATTGTCATGGGTCCCATTTTGTGTTAGCGTTGGGGCGAGTCTGGAGTTCAGCGGAGAGACAAACCGATGAGGTATTCATGAAGATCCGATCCGCAGATTCCACACCATTCGATGGCTACCAGTGCTTCGTTTTCCTTGGGTTCCGGTTTGGGAATATCGACTACGCGGATGTCTCTCTGGCCGAAGAACTGTGCCGCTTTCATGATGAATCAAAGTTGGGTTTCGAACTGTTGAGGGATGAAATCGACATGGATCAAAGGAGACTGATACTGATGTATGCAAAGACGTGTCCGTGGAACACATGGTGAGGAGTGGCTCGTGACCCGCAAGCTAATTAGCTCGGTAAAGCAGAACCGGGGAGGATGAGGGCACTTCGGAAACTCCGCACCTGCACGCTGTACATCACTGTACATGCACCGCCACAGAATTCCATGATTTCGAGTCAGCGCGGTAGTACAAAGGTAAGAGAGTGCATGTGATGAGTGTGGAGAGTGGAGTCACTATTCCGTATCCAGTCTAGCTTCGGTAATGAACCAAACCTCAATCCACATCCAAGCAACCTTCAAACATCCTCTATCATATCACGCACGCTGACCTAATTCGTAAAATTAATACGCATTCCCAAGATGCTTGCTTCCAAATGGGCCCCTAAACCCGAGGCCTCTGCGCCTGCTAAAGAACCGCCACCACCGCCGGCACCGGAATCGCAATCGCAGTCGCAATCGCAACCGCAACCGCAACCGCAAACGCAGACACAGCCAATATCAGTGCCCGTCGACACCGGCTATGCGCCTCAGGTACGTACGCTTGCTATATACCTCTCTCCCTCTCTTCTTTTTTTGCATATATACTCATCCCTCAGCCTGCCGACATGCCTTACGACTACAACTACAACGACTCCATAGATCCCTTCGCGCAAACCGCCAGCACAGACGATCTCTTCTTCGACGACGACTTCACGCCCGTAGCCGAGCCAGTCGTTGAGCAGAACCCAGTTGAGCTTCCGCCTCCAGAGCCTGTACCGCAAGACGTTGCACCCACATTGCCGCAGCCGCAGCCGCAGCCGCATCCGCATCCTGTGCCACGGGGTGTTGCGAACGGCGGCGATCGCGGCGATCGCGGCGGTCGAGGCCGGGGAAGGGGCCGGGGCCGGGGCAGAGGAGCACGTGGCGGCAACCACATTTCCGAGGGAAGGGTCACGCATGATATCAGGAAAGAGGAGAACAATGAGGGCAACGAGGACAATGAGGGCAAGGCGGAGGATGATGCTGCGCCCGAAGCCACGCCCGCTGCCGCTACCGAGCCCACCACCACCACCACCGATGCCCCTGCTACACCCCTCGGGCCCAAAGGCGACAAGCCCACCCACTCCGTCCGCGGCGACCGCACACTGACCGGCGGCACACCCCGTACACGCCTCACGCCCGCCGAACTCAACGCCAAACTCGCCTCGATGCGCTCCAAAAACGAGTCGCTCCAGGCAGCCCACGCCCGCGCCGAAGCCGACGCGGCCAACTTTGAGGCCCGCGAAGCCGTTGCGCTCGAGCACGACATCCAGCGCAAGAAGCAGCAGGCCGAGAGGCAGAAGCAGGATCGCCAGAACAGACAGCAGATGATGGGCGAGAGGGAGCGGAATCGGCAGAGGAAACTCGAGGCCAAGGGCCGGGCGTGGGACGAGGAGAAGGAAGAGGGGTTCAGCGGGACGGGGGAGGAGAGGAGGAGGGGGGCCAGTCGGGGCATGTATGGGGGTGTGGCGTCGACGCCGAGATCGCTGGGCAAGGACGAGGGGTGGGGCGCGGATGCGGATGCGGCGCAGGAGGAGAACGGTGCGCCGGGTGGTGGAAGAGGGAGGGGTCGGGGACGCGGAGGCAAGGGTGGACGCGGTGGACGAGGCGACCACGGCGGTGCCAACGCCCCTCGCAAAGAGCCCGAAGCGCAACGGCCACCCAAAGCCTCCGATTTCCCCGTCCTCCCTGCCGCCTCCGCCGGTTCGGAATCAAAGGACACCCCCTCCGGGCCCCAGAAGCTCGATTTCCCGCTCAAGACCAAGACGGCCGATGTAAAAGCTGTCGAGACCAAGCCGTCAGATGCTCAAGGTGGAGAACGCCCGAGCCTCACAAAGACGGAGTCTTTCGGTCTGACACCACTCTCACCCTCCGGAGCCGGAAAGTCGTGGGCGGATCAGGTGGAAGGTTCATAGAACGATTGATTGTGCATAGTAAAGTTGGGCACAAAACAGCTCTGTAGTTTGGGGCTAGCATGACATGGACTGCATGCCGGGTCGCTACCTGGAACAAAATGAGTTACCACAAAGGTTGTATATAGCCATAAACAGCATCAGACTGAAGGATCGCATAACGCTCGCTTAATTCACATGGTTACGTCACTGCCATGAGCACAATTATATCGCAGAATCTGTACAATTCTATACAAGAATACTTCGCAGTGCTCACACCATATTTCAATTTAAGCAATTGGAGTTTCAGGCCCAACGCGGGCCCCAACTACTCATCACTATCCCAGCCTTCATCATCATTTCCCAATAGCGCGGGGTACTGTCGATTGCGCAGGTCTTGTTCAAGGCCGCCTTCCGATTCCGGATCAATGTAACCCCGGCCACCGAAGAGTGAAAGGAGGACAGGGAGCAGGATGAGGGCGTGGGTAGACGCCCAGATGACAAGAGCTAGCCACACGCGGAAATAGTAAATTTCAAAGATCTGAATCGAGTGAGCAACGAACAGTAGACTTGTAGCAAGGAAAGGAATGCTTACTTTGCTCCTGGTGAAAGCCAACACGCCAACACCAAGAACCTTTGTGATGGTGATTCCGCTGACCACTGAGCTTGCTACGTTGACCATGGCCGTCCATGATCTAGCGTCAAGGCCTCTGAACTTGTGTCGTGGTGCACGTTCCATGGTCGCTCGGCTCGGGAAAGTAAAGGCTCTTGCAATGTGCGCCGTGAACTCCACGCTGATACCCACGCAGATGATGAGGTTGACGAGCGAGACTGCGTTGAGCGACACGCCTAGGAGTGCCATGGACCCAATGATTGCGGAGACAGTCATAGCGACAACGAGCGTCACAACTATCGCCGTCTGCAGTGAACCGAGCAGGATGGTAGTAACAACAAGTGTAGCTGCGAGAGCTGAACCGATAAGGGCACCTGCAAGGCGCACGATAGTGAGGTACTGGTCGAAGAAGATGTAGTGCTTGGAGTACGGGAACACCTCAGTGCCCACATCCTGTTCGATTTCCTTGGCGATCCTTCGGGCCGCCGTATAGGAAGCGATGAAGTCCTCTTGGGAATGAAGCGGCGTGTGAGAGGTACGGAAGTGAGACGCGGGAATGGTGAGACTCTTGTTATCGATGACAAGAGCATCCGAGTATGCAGCTGCCCCACCAAGTGGGCAGTCTTCTGTCGTGGGTGCTTCAATCCATCGATTTAGGTAGTGGACAAACTCTTGGCCCTCGGGCATTCCGCTGAGGGTCAGATTCCATGGTGGACTGCGGCCCTCGAAGCATGGCTTTCCGTTGTCATTTACGCAGCATTTCGAGTTCTCTGGGTTGAGCCACAAGATGAAGTCATCCAGCCAATTGGCGGCGGACGCTGCTAGCAAAGATACCTCTGGCCGCTTCCGCTCCGCCTCGATGATGTTGGCAAGACTGCCCTGATGGCAAGTGGAGAAACGTCCGCAGAGTTCCTTTTGCTCTTCACGTCGCGTGACGTTGAGCTCCTTGGTAACAAAGTAAACAGGTGGTCCGGCGTCGAAATAGTCGTAGAGATCGTTGAAGTAGGGAATGAGATACGAGTCCGTCGGGATAGCGATGCGCTGGTCCAAGCCAAGCTGCACTTTCGGGAACAGCGCCAAGGCGGCCGTGAAGATACCGAAGAAGACGGCCACGATGACGACCTTGGTCTTCTTGCCCAAGAGAGCAGGAGCATATGTCTTGCGGATAAATCTTTGCAGGCTACCCTCTTCACCGGCGTGGTGGCCCATGCCGCCATTGAGATAGCCAGCATCGGCTCGTTGTACACGAAGAAATGGGAAGCAGTCAGCACGGTTGCTCTCAACGCGGCGTTGATTCAGTGCCAGAACCGCGACAAACATGGTAACTTGAAGAACCGCGTTAATGAAGACGGCTCCGGCGGCATACGCAGCAAAGTTGCGCACAGCAGGCATTCCGACAGCACATCCCAGAGCGAAAGCGGTCGTCTCGGTGGTAGCAGAAAGTAAGATGGAAGGACCCATGCGACCCAAGGCTCTTGAAACGCGTTCCGGAATGGAGCCTTCGGGATGGCTGATGTTGACACGTTCAAATTCGTGGACAATAAGGAAGATGTTGTCAACGCCGACAGCCAAAACCAAGAAGGGAATTACCTCGGCGATGA
The DNA here is from genome assembly GCA_019202945.1 of Corynespora olivacea. Classification (NCBI taxonomy): domain Eukaryota; kingdom Fungi; phylum Ascomycota; class Dothideomycetes; order Pleosporales; family Corynesporascaceae; genus Corynespora; species Corynespora olivacea. The sequence continues at coordinate 97,279 of JAGQEM010000064.1, forward strand.
TGAGGGTAACCTTGATACCAGCAGCGGAAAACAAGCCAACGGAAGCAGAGACAGACATGAGGACGATAAGAATACCCACAATGCCGAGCATGAACTTGGACTGGACGAGTGCGTTGGCCGGGTTGCGGAGGATCGACCGAAGAGTGAGTGTGGTAGAGCCGAGGGCGAGGGAGGCATACAAGAACATGATGATGTAGCTCACGACGACAATTTTGGCGTCAGTGTTTGTGCTCTTGTTCAGCTCCTGCTCCAGGCTGACTTCGGTGTTGAAGCTAAGCCGCAGGCCTCGGTCGCGAGCCTCGCCCTGCACCGCAAGCATGAGGTCCTTGATACTGTTCTCCCAGTCCATTGCCCGTTGGAGCTCAGGTGTGCCTTCTGGGTGGTTTGAGACGACCCAAGTGACGATGATCGCCTGGGCATCCAGAACACTTTCGTTGATACCGCCAAAGAGCAGATGGGGATCAAGAGGCTGTTGGAATTCCGGCAAGCACGACGAAGGGTTGTCGACGCATGCTTTTAGGTCGTCCTCCCAATAGCCAGGCGAGACGTTGTTGATGTCGCCCTGGAAGTAGCCCGACAGTGATTGCACCACACAAGCATCACCGACGGGTTTGAAGCACACCTTGTCCAGTGTATGGCCACCTTGATAGGACTTGGCGCGCTGGATGCGACCTTCAACATCGAACCACCAATGGAGGTTGTCGTAGCTGAGTACAGGGCCATGGGTATCGTTTACGAGGAATGCTTGCTCGGTGCGAAAGAATGGACCAAACTTCTCATCGAAGAAATTCTTCTCCTGAGCAGCGGCCGAGTCTGGCGATACCCATAGGCGGACAGGGTCGGTCTCCACTTCGAATCTCAACCAACCCAAACTCAAGAGTCCGACAAGCAAGATGCTGGTGACGATGGTAATGACAGGAAAGCGCGCGCACACGTATCCGAGGCGACTAAACATACGATCGCACCACGTGTTGACAAAGTATTGCTTGGTCGGCCGGTCCAGTATGCCCACGTTGTGGACAATGTCACCCTCGTCTTCGTCATCACTGGGCTCAATGTCCTGGAGCAGGCGTAGGCGTTCGTTCTTGTGGTTCGCGTGCTGTCGGTAGGCTACGTGGCCCGCCACTGCGAGGCAGAGCAGGGAGAGGAAGACGGAGTAGACAACGATGACGGCAAACGACATGCAAGGCAGCAGGCCAACATGGCACTGCTGGGCCTCGGACACCTCTGGCAGCTCTGCGCACGAGGAGCCGCAGTCCAGGCACGCGCACCTGTACTTCTCGTCGGTGGAGTTGCACGGGTGGGCGGTCTTGTTCATCGGCGTCAGGCCCGGGAAGGCCGTCTTGTTGGGGCGGGGAAAGTCCATCTGGAAGGGGCTGCCCAGGAACTTCTTGTCGCCCAGGAACTTGAGGAACTGGGTGTAGTTGGAAGCGCCGCCTCCGATGAAGTCCATGGCCCTGCCGTTTGTCGCGCCGAACTTGACGTCCTTGCAGCTGTCGTAGAACTGCGATGCATATTCGTTCGACACCAGATGGTCCAGCTGGGTGACGAGGTACTTGTCGCCTTTCGGCTCGGTGTTTGTGACGTTTATGAAGAGCGATTGGTCGGGCGAGCAGGTGAAGGTGCAGAAGAGGTTGAAGAAGTTTTCTTTGCAGGCCGGGCAGGCGTTGATGATGGGGGTCGCGCGGTCGAGGTTCGTCTTGAGCGCATCGAGCTGCTCCTCTCTACAGCACACGTCGGTGTCGGTCCACCCATCGCCGCAGATGTCCACCAGCTTCTTCTTGATGGCTGCGTCGGGCGTCTGCGCCAGCCCGTTGTCGGGACACGGCAGGTCAGAGCCAAAGAAGCCCTGCTTCCCACAATGGCCTCTTATCGCGCAGCGGCCCTTTTCATGCTTCGCGGTCAGGTCCGGCCCGGCGAGCGCAGACGCGACGAAGGTGGAGAAGAGTGCGGCCGTCACTGTGCCCCATCCCCGGCGCGAGCACTTGATCATGGCTCGACCGGCCTGGACTTTCGCAGGTGCCCGGACGACTCCCTTCGCGGAGACGGAGGCACTGGAGCTCTGGATGCGGAAGGAAGCTGCCGTCTGAGGAAGGCGCGGATGGTGACGCAAGGCAGCGACGACTAGGGCGGTAGACAACAAACAACGGACAATACAACAGAAGGCGTGGAAGAGAGGAAGGACGTGAAACAGAGGGCGTGGAAGAGAAGGCTGGGGCTGCTGCTGCTGCTACTGCTGCTGCTGTTCTGCTGCTCTGTGGTGTCGTCACCGTGAGCTGTGAGCTGCGGTGGGTGGCCCTACGCTCGGAACACATCCTGCCCGTGGCGGCCAGGCACCGAACATCTCGACGAACATTGGAATCCGATCGACGTCACGCGCTGCTGCAGTCGCCTCCTCCAGGGGTCGGCTTGGCAGTATCCCGACTTTAATGCTGCCTCGCATTCACATTCACATTCTTCACAGTCACAATCACACCACACATGCATGTACAATCGTACCGTCTGTCTATCAAGAAATGCGCTTTTGATTCTGCAACCGCATTACAGTCGTGAGGTAGCGTTTCCGCCGGGTATTTAACACGTCGCCAACAACCTCTCCCCGTCGTCCGCCCGCCACCCTACTTGTGCAGGTACTTGACCAACTCAACGAGCTGTTCCCGCGTCTCCTGTTCAAGCTGCTCCTCGGGCGGGCCAAGTACCTTCTCGAAGATAGGCATCAGCCGCGGCGTGAGCTGCTGGATCGTGGGCTCATTGGCCTGGTCTACACTTCATCAGCCCTGCACCTTTACAAGAGATACATTCCGTCACTTACAAAGCTTGACAATCATGCTGAAGATGGGCTTGTTCTCCTCGTGATCCTCCCTCAGGGGCAGAAGATCGATGACACGGGGAAGTACTTCGCCGATGGGGATCTTGTCGCCATGCTTCGAGATGAATCGGCTCACACAGCCAGCCGTATTGTCCAACAGACGCGCCTGATCCTGCGCTTCCAGAAGCGGCTCCAGCTTGCCGAAGATCGTCTGCAGTGACGTGAGAATCTCATCGTCATTGGTCGTCATCTCACAGAGCAGACCTATGCCGTACACAGCGTTCGACTTCGTCTCAGGGTCCTCGTCCGATAGACGGTGCACGAGCAGCTTCAGCAGGTTGGTGCTATATTGAGTGCACGACGCGCCCATGTTGCCGATGCACTCGGCAACAGTACCCACGGCAGCACTACGCTCCATCGACTCCTGGCTGCTGGCATACTTGACGATGGGCTTCTCGAACGCCTTCCAGAGCTCACCAAAAGCAGGTCCAAGCGCGACAGAGAGGCAGGTGACCACCTCCATGGCCGTCTCAATCACTAGCCAATCGTATTCGGAAGACTCGTCAAGAACGTCGCCTTCATCGTCCTCGTCGCCAAGATCTTGCTGGCATGGGTGACGCTTGGTAATGATCGCCAAAAGCTGCTGCGCCATCTACACAACAACGTCAGCATAAGTCTTGGTCTGCAAATTCGAATCATGGGCATACCTCAGGAACAACAGTGCCATTCTCTTGCATAAGCATGGCTGGGCCACACAGCCGGAGGGTGGCGGCAAGATCACGGTTGATGTCAGTTACCGTGCCACTGCGGTGTCCATTAGCAATCTTCTCCATATGCTGCGAAGAAATAATAGATCAAGTAGGTCAGATTCTCAGACACAGATTCGCGTTCGCTTCATCCGCACTTTGTGCGTCGGAGTGAGCTGGGATAACGAGATTGGTTCATCTTTGAGGCGTGAGAAAACAAACAAGTCTGGCACTTACCGATCCATCTCGTCCGGCCAAATGGTTATGGTAGCCTTCATGATAAGGTTGCCCAATTGTGTGATCTGTGGAGGTGGTTGAACCTGGGGGGGAAGGCCCGGCTTCCACTTTGGCATACCATCCTTCTCAGCCAGCTGCCAGAGAGAGGCATATGTCCGCCAAAGCGTGCCGAGAGCAGCCTTCCGGATACCTTCATAGCTGTGATCCACGAGTCCGAGCAGTTTGGTAACGGTGGCCTCGAGATATGGGACGTATTCCTGACGAGTGTGAGTGATGATGTCACCATAGACCTCTGCTGCAATCTCCTTCTCCATGGCAATTGCAGTAACGCCGCCGAGATCATCCCACTCGTCATCATCGATGGCAGCATCGTTGAGGTCGCTATCATCATCGTCGTCGTCATCCGTGGCAGCAGCGACTTTGATCTTCTTGCCCTCAATGACGACCTCAGTACCGACCAAGTCACTGGCTTCTTCTCCCAACTCAACGTTCAAGTCCGACTCCTCCTGGTCCAAGCACTCTTGCAAGCCTTTGACAGCGCCAGGGAGGTACTAAGAACATGTGTCAGTTACCATCAAATATTGAAGCAGTTGCGTATTTACCTTGGCAAATCCTTCCTCGTAAACTTTGGCCATCGTGCTCCAAAGGATATAACTAGTCTCGCGCAGCCTGGGATGGTCGAGATGAAGAGCTTCTTCGGAAGCCTCCATCAACGGCAGGACGTAGGGCTCGAAAGGCTCGGCACCAACAGCAGAAGCTATCTTGCCCATGGAGTCGCATACAATACCGCGGAGGTCTAGGTCGTCTTGGCTATCCTTGATGCGGATGTATTGGGAGAGATCGTTCATCGTTTGCTGGAAGAAAGGCAGGAAAGCTTTCTCAGCAGCGGACGCAATTGAACCAACAGCACCGATAGCTGCACTCTTGGTCTTCATGTCTTCGTGATGGAAAAGCTTACTGAAGCGAGGAACCAGCTCTGGAACGTACACGGCTGCCTCCTCGGGGTCAAGACCTTCGATCAGGGAATCGACAGCATGGCAAGTGCCACGCACAATTTGCAGGCTGCGCTCGTCGCTGGTACTGTTCACAGCCAGGTCGTAGTTCTTCATCATGGCGGGAAGTAGGCGGGCATGCTCTTTTCCCACATCCTCCGCTAGGTCATCGGCCAGACGTGCAACGCCGTTGAGAGCGGCGCCACGGACTTTGAGATCGGGGTCTTCAAGAAGGTGCAGGACCATTGGTAGGATCTCGTGCAACTGAGTGGCGATGAAGTCTGGTGCGCCCTCGACGCACATGCCAAGAGCGAGAATGCCAGCCTGGCGGTAATCTGCGTTCTGAGAAGAGAAGTACTGGCCGAGGGCCTTCAAGAGAGGAATAACGACCTGACTTGGGGGCAGGCTGGAGGCGAGGATGTCGAGCAAGCCGAGGGCAGAGCGCGCTGGTGTAACATCCTCGTCATCGCTGGTCAGGTCACCAAGCTCGGTGACGATTTGAAGAGCCTTTAGGGTGAGCTCTTCACCGATCCTCAGACCCTGAACCTTGAGCTTCTTGAAACGGACACATTGCATCAAGAAAGCCAGGGCTTGGGACCGGTAGTCGTCCTCGACGGAAGTGGTGGCGGCCATCTCCATCATGAACTTGACGAGATCGCCAAAGTGCTTCTGCAGAAGGGCAGACTCACAACCAAGGAGAGTCTGGAAGACCTCAAACGCCTGGAGGGCATGGTCCTCGTCACCAGCCTCAACGGTGGCTTGGAGGACCTTGACCATGGCAGGAATTGCTTCCTGGAACATGGCGACCTCCTTGGGGGTCTCGTCCGGGTCGATGAGCATCGCAAGGCGACTCAGAGCAAGCATCGTGTTGACCCTAACTTCAGTGCTCTCGGAGTCCTGAATGGTGGCACTGAAGAGCTTGTACAAGTCGGCCTTCTTGCCAGGAAATTCGTCGCCAACATTTTCCAGCGTCGTCCAGATGATGAAGGTGCCCACTTCTCTGTGCCTTGCCGTGCTGCTAGTGGCTGCTTGCTGGAGAAAGCCGAGCAAATCGGCACCCTCGCCATCCTCGAAATCTTGTGTGGCGATAGCCGAGATAACGCGGGCAGCCGAGTGTCTCACTAGTGTGGTTTCCTCATGAAGAGAAAACTCGCAGACCTGCCGTCGGAGGTCCGACTTCTGGTCGGCGGGAAGGGGAGCCCAGTGCTTTGTGACGAGCTTGCGGGCCTCGACAGCGGCCAACTGGCGGAGCTCCGGCTTGGGGTGCTTGCAGACGATCTGGAGGAGAGCACCAAGCGAAGCCGGGGACTTGTAATAGCTGTTGTTCAGCGTCGCGGTGGCAGACTTGACACGCTCCGTGTCAGCTAAAGGACGTTAGCCGTGGTTTGTGTTTGGTTATATTATCAGGCGACGAAGCGATTGAAGAGACGCACGCTGCAGGAGAGCCTCGAGCAGCTCGACAAACTGCTGCTCATCCATGATGGACAGTTGCTTCTCACAATACAATCCTAAACGATCAGCCGCTGGTCGCAACAGATCGTGGGAATGTACAGAGGTTTTGGGAAGGGAAGGAGAAGGGGAAGGAGCAGTGGTTGTGAGGAAAGCGGGGAGCTGCAGCACTTGAAAAAAAAAGATTTGGTGCACAGCAGGGTCTCGGCAAAACGGCGGGGCCATCCCTGCCAGGTTGATGACCGTGGCCGCCCGAGTGGGCGATATGGCTGCAAGCCGAAGGTGTCGGGCATTATTGGGCTGGGGAATATGCGAGGGAAGGATGCTTACAATTTTCGATGTTTTGGAGCTGTAGCGGCACGTGTGACAGCACGCATCACTGCATATGGGCGCGAAGTATCTGCGCAAAATATCTGCGCAGCGCGAACTTGGTCATGGCTGCCTATGTGTACGGGAGGCGTGACTGCCTATCTGCATGATACAGAAGAGGCATGCCTATGCGTACGGAAGGCATGACAAGGAGGCAGGAGGGATGGGAGCCGTGTACGAGGAGAGACGCGACAGGACGTGAGAGACAGGCAGCCCACCGCATCCATGCGCATCAATGTGCAAAGAGGCGCCGGATAGTGACGATGCAAAGAGATGGGATGGTAACGATACGGAGAGATGGGATGGTGAAGAGACGAAGAGATGGGATGGTGAGGAGATGAAAAGATGGGATGAAGGTGAAGGGCAAGGTGAAGGTGGACGGTGAGGTGATAGGCCAGAGCGTTTGGCGCTAAGGGCTCTCTGCGGCAGGTGCGTTGGAGCTGCATTTTGTGAAAACAGCAACCACGACCTCTGCCCTCGCCGTCGCCTTCGCCATCGCCAACGCCATCGCCATCCAACCAGCTTCACCTCGGCCTCCACCTCCACCTCCACCTCCACCCGCGGCAACCAAGAAAAACAAAAACTTGGTCGCCCTCGACAACGAGTCGCTGCACCAGCTGCAACCCCCTCGAGCTCCGCGATAGCAACCTGTCTCCATCTCTATGGCTTCCCAAGCCCCTACCCAGCCGCGTCCCTATCCCGGCAACTACCTACCGAACGGCAGCGTACGTCCTCACCATGGCCGTCTATGGCGACCCACCTGCTGACCAGACTTGCAATCAGGCACCTTCCGGTCCGGCGCCTGGGGCTGTTCCCCTTCTGCCAAACCAGGGCCGAGTGATACAGCAAGGCAGCGTTAGGGTTCTGTGCATCGCAGACGTGCGAGGTGGGCATACCCCGGACATGTGACCTGCTGGGCTGCCTGCTAACGATCCAGGCAACCTGCAATCGCTCAACCAGCTCGCCGCAGACGCACGTGCAAACTACATTGTCCACACCGGCGATTTTGGCTTCTACGACGATCGGTCGCTCGATCGGATTGCGGACAAGTACGTGGCGTGGTCGGCATGGCTGATGAAGTGCTGACTTGCCCAGGACTCTGAAACACGTAGCCCAGTACTCGCCTTTGCTGTCCGACGCGGTCAAGCGCTCCATCGCCACTGCGCCGCCGCAACCTCCGATCAAAGAGCGCTTTGCGCGCGAGCGGCTGCCGCTTTCCGAGCTACCCCTCTTCCTGACCAAGCAGTACACTCTCCATGTGCCGGTATACACAGTGTGGGGAGCCTGTGAAGACGTCCAGGTGCTGGAGAAGCTGCGGTCTGGCGAGTACAAAATCGACAACCTGCACATCATAGATGAGGCGCACTCGCGACTGCTCGATGTCGGCGGTGTGAAGCTGCGTCTGTTGGGTCTTGGAGGTGCCGTGGTCATGCACAAGCTGTTCGACAACGGTGAAGGCCGGACGACCATCGCAGGTGGCCAGGGAACCATGTGGACTACTCTGCTGCAAATGGGCGAGCTGGTGGACACGGCGAACCGCGTATACGACCCGACTGAGACCCGTATATTCGTCACACACGCTTCCCCTGCCCGTGAAGGCCTGCTGAACCAGCTTTCCGTCACATTGAAGGCCGATTTCTCCATTTCCGCTGGCCTGCATTTTCGATACGGCAGCTCCTACAACGAGTTCAGTGTGAATCCCACGCTGGACCATTACCGCGGCAAGCTCGCTGCCTCGAAAGCTTCCTTCAACGATGTCTGGGATACCGTCAAGACCGAGGTCGAGCCTGCGGTTGCCGACAGCGACTCTCAACAGCGTCTTTTGAATCTTGCCCTCGACATTGTGCAGAAGATGCCGAGCGTCGCCAATGGCGGTAATCCATTTGGCGGCCCTGCTCCCGGCCCTCAAAGCGGCGTCATCGATGAGAGCGCATTTAAGAACATGTGGAACTTCAACTTGGCCGATGCGGCGTATGGATGGCTTGTGTTGGACGTCGACAATGGTAGGATTGGTACGGAGATGAGGGCTCAAGGTTTCAACTTCGCTCATCGCGGTGGCAAGGTCGCCCCGCCCGCCCAAGGACTGCCCGTTGCACCTGCTGCCGCAACCGTACCCCCTGCGTCTGCTCCTAGCCCAGCTGGTCAGGCTCAGGTGCGCCCAGGTCCTCCATCTGGAGCTCCTCAGCAGCCTCGTCAGCCCACTGCCACACCCCCCGTTCCCCAACAGCAACAGATCAAGCCTACCCAACCTACGCGTACCGGTCCCTCTCCCGTGCCTGCCACTCCCAAGGAGCCTGTGAAGGCAGGTACCCCGCAACCAGTCGGAACCGCACCTGCCAACTCTGCTGCGGAGAAGGCGATCCCCAGCGAGGTAAAGCCGAATGGCACGGCTGCTCCTGAGAAGACGGCCTCACCTGCACCCCGTGAGCCACAGGAACGCAAGGAGAGCAAGGCGCTCTTTATCATCAATGTCAAGGATGAGGAGGAGGCCCGCAACCTCCTGGCCGAGGAAGACAGGCCGAAGTGCGAGAAAGTGGAAAAGATCAAGCACTTCTTTGTCGCTCACTTCGCCTCCCCAGGCGACATGAACGCCGCATTCAATCGCTTGTCACCTGATGTCAAGAACAGCAAGGAGCCGAGCAAGCCAAGCGTCAAAATCTACCGAGATCCTACGACTGGACCCAGGTACGGTGCTGGGTCGTGGCAAGCCAGTGCTCGTGGCGGAGGCGGGTACCGCAGCGGTGGAGGTGCTTCAGACAGCGAGGGCGGTCGTGGAGGACGAGGACGAGGCGCCTACCGCGGCGACCGCGGCGACCGTGGAGGACGCGGACGAGGCCGTGGCCGTGGCTTCAACCGCGGTGGTGAGGGCGCAGCACCCCCGCCAGCAGGCGAGACCTAGAGATACCCTTTCGTTTTTGTCAAGACCTCTCCACCGTACAATCGTGTGCCAAATCTCTAGCAGAGCTTTACCGAGTTTACATCAGTGACTTTGTCAACAGATTTTGGTCTCGTACTGTGGAGGTCTATTTCGGACGGTGGTTTTCGTTCGGTACGAGTGTGGTCTGTCTTTCAGCTAGGCGAATTGTGAAGGTGGGCGGCGCTTGGTGTCTTCGGGCGTGGGTGTCACTGTCATTGATGCACTCATTCGGCGGTTCTTGCGCACCCTCTACTTCATCCCTCCAGGCAGTTTCCCTCCGTTTAGACTTCATCGGCATGTATGTGGCTATGGTGACGAGCGCGATGCAGAAGGAAATGCGGTTGGTTCCTTTCTCTGCGTGAAAACGTCGATTGTCGGAGTATACTATGTATTGTAATTAAAGGTGGAAAAGTTCTACAATCTACTCCTTTACGCGTGAATCCTCCAAGCTTCTTTCATCCCAAATGAGTAGACTCTGTCACTTGGTGCTTTGGCTCCGACTTTTCCAGTGTAGTCTGGTTAGAATCCGACTTCTTTCTGTTGTCGAGGAGGGGGCAGTCTTGAATCTTTCAACTCTTTCTTGATGCGCTGATATGACATCGATCTTTTCCTTTTCCTTTTCATCGACTGAGACCAGTCTTACGAATCTAAGAAGGATCGGAGTTGGTAATCGCAAACGGGGCGTTGGTATAGAAGAGGCACAGCTGTTGTATGACTGTTGATGGTGCATAGTTGTGGCGCGACCCTTAAACTGATACTTGGAATCTCTGCATACGTCTGACTGGGATAGAAATTACGCCTCTCATATTCACATTCTTTCAGTAGTCCCTATGCATAACAATGCACATTTCGCACCGAAGCTTACAACCCTTGAAATTGGTCGCAAGTTCAGGCTGCAAAAAGCGCGACGGAAGGTCCCAAGTTCTTGGAAGAACCCTTCGCATTGAGATTGTAGGCCGAACTATAACTTGCACTGCCCAGAGTGTGGGGAAATTTCCAATGGGAGGTGGTAAGCTTGTACAGCCCCCGTTGTATCGCTCATCTTTCATATCCCTGAATGGGCGGCCAAGGCTTGCGGACGGACTCCGGTCTTGCAACAGAAAAGCCTTATAGAGAGGGATGTTTTCAGCTGTATACAGTATGTCGTATGGTCGGTTCATGACTCACGTAGTCTTACAAGGTCGTGCCAACAAGTTACAGTGTCTAAAGGCTTATGGCTCATGGCCTTAATCTATTATGTCCATTTAACATTGCTATTCTGTGGCCATCGTACAGAACAAGCAACAGACACTAGAAGATATAGTTACTCTAATTCAATTCTGTATATATATATATAGGGTTTCTAGTAGCTGGGCTTGAAGTCCAGTTCGATCTTATCCCTGGCCAGATTCTACAGTGCAAAGATGTGGCCTCGCGGGTCGCCGCATTAGAAGTCTTTAGCAATGGCGGGGGTTTCTAAGAGCCCTGGTGCAGTCGGCTTAATTGTGGAAGAAGTCCTCTGTTGCAGGATGTACTACCAGGCACGTGCGCTTCTTCCGACGAAAATTAATCGGAACGAGATGGAACGGAGCACGTGAGTCGACGTCGTTACTCACACTAACCACTGTAAACCAAACATTAATGCCGCGCTGTCACAGTGGAAGTGTGCTAGCAAAAGGGTCTACGTGGTTGAAACGCGGCAACACCCTACCTACTCTCATCACTCGACCCACAGCAGCATCGGTCCGTCGACGGACCGTCGACGGACAGATGCTCGTCATCTTGACAGCGTGCACGCCCTGCTCGACAATTCGTGCACACTCGGGCTGTACAGACTCGATCTCGCCAGCGATGGACATGTCCCGGTACGCACGCCCATTGGCGTGGCCCGCATGATCACAGACTACGTAACGCTCGCGTATCTGACCGACGTCTATCTCATGGACGAGTACCGCGGGCTGGGCCTGGGGAAGTGGATTGACCACTGCTGCAGAGATATTGCGGTGGATATCCCGGGGCTGCGGTTCAACGCGTCAGATTTACCCAAGAGTCACGGGATTTGCTCGGGCACGGTGCGACAGCAGAATCGCTGGACACGGCAGGTCAATAAGCTTAACAGGAGGCCAAGGGTGTGGGGGAGGAGGAAATGTGTCGACGTTTCGATGTGCTCCTTCGGGGCTAGCCGCGCTATTCGCACGCCATCCTTTATCGCATGCTGCCCAGGTGCCCTCGTTTCGCCGATGGGCCCTCTGTGAGGAGCAGAAAGACTAGAGCCCACAATCACCACCATCATGTATTCAACCGCCTTATTAATATCCTGCGTGTTGCCCTCGCCAGCACGTCGGCCTGCCACTACCTCTCCCTCGTCCACTCGCCCGCGTGCGGTACTGATAGCAACCTGACACCTTACCTTCTTACCTGAGCATTTGCCATCCGACACTTGCCGAGCATAGCTACCCCGTACGGACCGTAGTATCTGAATACACAACCTACTCTGATCCACTATAGCAATCCTGCGGTGATCTGCTCTAGAAACCAGTGTAGACGTCTCCAGGGATCCAAGGGACTCGGTGCTCTCAGGATGCTTCAACTCCCCCCCTCCACGCCCATGAAGCGAAAGCGCAGCGGCTCAGAGGCGCTCACGCCGCCCCTCGCCATCGACGACCCCGAGAGTGCAGGGCTTCTTTCACGCGCCGTCCATGTCCTGTCAACCGCCGCGACGGCGCTTTCGCAAGTCACCATCCTGTACCAGTGCGACCCCACCGCGCGCGAGGGGCTGCTCCAGGCAGTCGAGTGTATCCAGGCCGCCAACGAAGCCGGCGGGAAGCTGGTCATTTGCGGCGTGGGCAAGAGCGGGCTGGTGGGCAAGAAGACGGTGGCCAGCATGAAAAGCCTTGGCATCGCATGCTCATTTCTCCATCCCTCCGAGGCTCTGCATGGAGATCTGGGCGACATCAAACCGGTATGCTATGCCGCACTGCGCACATGTACCGTGTGTGTATTGTACATACACGATCCCTTTTTTTTCAACCCTTCTCGGGCTTTCTCATATGCGATATCCGCATCTTGTCCTTGCCCATTTTGATGTCCATCTCAATTCATGTCGATCGCACACTGACCCAGACTAGAATGACGCCATCATGTTCATCTCGTACTCGGGCAAGACGGCCGAGCTCATGGCTGTGCTCGACCACATCTCAGCCTCGACGCCCGTTCTCGCCGTGACGTCGCAATCAAAACCGAGCGACTGCCCTCTCCTGCGGGGTCGGCCAGGCGGCATCCTGCTGCCAGCGCCCATTCACGAGAAGGAGGAGACCTCGTTTGGCGTATGTGCGCCGACCACGTCCACCACCGTCACCATCGCAGTCGGAGACATGCTGGCCCTCACTCTGGCCGAAGCGATGCATGCGCACGATACCAAAGCTGTGTTCAAGAGGAATCACCCTGGAGGCGCGATTGGAGAGATGGTGCGGCGGAGGGATGATGGCTATGAAGAGCCCGAGGGCCGATGCGTGAAGAAGCAGAAGGGGCCTGTGTCGCCGACATGACGTGAGCGACATGATGAATGCCCTTTTTTCTTTTGTTCAGGGTATATATCCCCTTGATGCCTGTAGATCTTGATGCCTGTAGATACAGGGAGACTGGCGTTTACCGGAGCCAATCATTACGGGTGCATGTGCATTTCCTTTTTCATTGTTGTTCTGACCTCCCAATATAACCAACATCGGTGATCCTTTTATGCTGCTCTCCGATGGATCTGTTACCGGCCCAGAGAAAAACAAATGTGGAGTGGCACCCTCGCTCAACCAACGATTCGCGCAAAGAAGTTGAACCTTCTGTCAGGGTCGAACTCCCTCTTCAACCTCCTCAGCTTCTCTGGTCGCCACCCCTCATACCCATGAATGGCCTCAACATGCTCGCCACCCCTCGCATAGTTTACGTAAGCGTTCAACTTTAGCCCCGTCCCTTTTAACAACGCACTCCTCATCTTCTCCCAATGGTAATAGCCTGATCCTGCAACTCTCTGTCGTATATCTTCACATTAATCTCAGTGACGATTCCAAATTTATGTTCGTCCGCAGCTGAGCTTCATTCGCAGAGACAGTGGAAGTTCACGGGTTGATGTCGACAACTCAATACAACAACCGCATACTCTCGAATACAAAGGCCATGCCAGGCCTAGAGGGATAATGTTCATGACGACATGTAAGAGAAAGTGGACGGTAGGAGTAGATGATGAAGGATAGTTCGAGGCAAAAAGAACGCCATCTCCTTGAAGACTAGCGGGAGTTTTGAAAACCAGAGCAGCACGTACAGCTGGTATTGGTTGGCGCCCAGTTCGCCGACTCCACCGGACGGCCTTTGCCTGCATCCTCATCCACAGCCGTCACGATGGCACGACAGCCAGAACGAGCCGTGGTCCAAGGCATCGATCAGTCCTTGGGGGACCGTGTACGAGGCAGCTGGTTGAAGGATCAGCCAACCACGACCCGATGTGTGCATATTGGCGGATGTCGACACAGTACGGTGGTGCCCGAAGAGACGAAGGAAGATTGGTCAAAACATTGTGTCGTCCGCTCTGCATGGTAGGTACAGTGCCCGCCAGAGAATATCTCCGCATACGGGCATCCAAACGGAAACTCACACAATGCCTCGCGTGGTCGGTCGCACTGCATTCACCCAAGCGGAAGCGGAGATCCGGGTTGCAGCGTATATACTTTCTTCATTCGGGTGTACGCATGCGACCTGACAATACATTGCCGCCTTGTACGACCAAGGCAGTCCAGAGCAGACTTGGTCATCCTCGAAGACTTCACCATCACGTGATCCTCTCGGAGCCCGGCTTGACCGGATCCAGACGCTTGGTACAGTTCAGATGGATGAAGGATCAATCGGTGTTTGGTGAATTCGATAAATCTCTGCGCCCCCCGGTAGTCGATCGGACTTGGCGCTGCCCTGCAGTTGCTGTTCGCTTTGGGTAAATAGCGACCAACTTTCGTTTCCCTAAATAGGCAGTTCAATGTTGGCGTATCTGATGTTGACGTGCGACATCTCACGGAACAGCTTTTGTCGCACTAGGGCGAGAGCTGTTGTTCTCTTTGTTGATCCCTCCAAATTTCACGAGCACATTTTAGGGTCGCTATCCGCCTCCACTCATCTGCCTCCTGCTGCGCTCACCATGTTTACAGTTACGGCCAGTTTCGCCCTCGCTACACTCGTATTCACGGCCATCTACGTTGTGCTTAGAATATGTCTACACATAACACAAGATCCGCGAGAGCCACCCCTGGTCGAGTACAATTTACCGTACATTACACCTCTGCTGAACCTTGCGGATAACAGGTACTTCATCAAGCTAAGGTAAATACCGCTTAAGCTTCGCTACGGCGACAATTTCGACCCGCGATTTTGTCCAGCATTTTCGAGGCGTGGTTCATGAACGACCAGATCCGCCGGCGCAGCTCTCATATCATGCCATACGCACAACGAGACATGCGTTGGCTAAAGTATGTTATAGCTGACAGCTTTGCAGGCAACGGTACCAAAATGTTCCCATCTTCACGCTGCGACCTGCTGGGATGCCGAAAATCTACGTCATCAACGACCCGCAGCTCATCGCAGCTGTGCAGCGACAGCCCAAAGTTTTGACTTTTCAAGCCGTCTCCGACCAGTTCGCCCATCTGATATGCAACCTCAGTCCAGCTGCTATCGCTGCCCAGAAGCGCGAAAATGAAAAGTGGCTTAATGACCCGGCCGTTGGCGAGAGCCCGACTAATGTTATTTACAAAGCTATGAAACCCGGCAAGTCCCTGGACGATATGAATCGAGTCATGATGGGCTCTCTCAACCGCCTTAGTAAGAATTGGGCTCCAGAAATGAAGGGAAGTGCCAAGTTCGGCCTGTTTTCGTGGGTCAGAGAGGTCATCACGGTTGCAAGTACGGATGCTATCTACGGACCTTCAAATCCTTACGGTAGCGTAGACGTGCGGAAGCATTTCTGGTTCGTCCTTCCCTGGCCGATGGCGACACTGGATAATGACTATGTCAAGGACTTACTTTGTTGGACTGGAGATGATGTCGATGGGTGCCGTAGGTCGTCTTTTCGCCCGGGACAGCGTCGAATCGCAAGCCTTTTTAGCCAAGAAGTTCGAAATGTTTTTCGCCGGAGAGCAGCATCTTCAAGCTTCAAATCTTACTCGCCAACGCTTCGACTGGTACTCTGACCATGGCTTCCCTTTACGCGACTGTGGGAGTATCGAAGTCGGCAACGGGATTGCAATCCTCGCGAATACAGTACCCGCTGCATTTTGGCTTACCTTGCACGTCTTCTCTGACCACAAGGTGCTAGCAGCTTGTCGGGAAGAGGTCCTTCGGCACGTACGAGAAACTAAAGATTCCACTGGTGGCCTGGTTCGTTCGTTAAATATCACGGCCCTAAACACTTCCTGTCCGTGCCTGAAGTCGGCGTTTAGAGAAGCTATGCGCGTACACAGCGTGGGCATTGGCATGCGAGGAGTCGTACACGAACATTTCCTCGATGGAAAGTACCTATTGCAAAAAGACGCGATAATCTGGATGCCTTCAACAGTCCAACACTTTGACCGCGAGCGCTGGGGCGCAGACGTCGCCGAGTACCACCACGACCGCTTCATTGACCACACACGACCACGTGTGAGAAACATCTCTTTTCGCGCCTTTGGTGGCGGTACGACGCTGTGTCCGGGTCGAAATTTCGCCACGACCGAGATCCTGACGTTTGTCGCCATGCTCCTCCTTAGGTTTGAGCTCGAGCCAACAAATGGGTCCTGGACGGTGCCGTCCACGGCCAAGGCAGGGCTTACGAGTGCAATGGCGAATCCAGACTTCGATGTCCAGGTCAAGGTAAAAAGAAGACCGGACGATGAGGGTGTTGAGTGGGTGTGGAAGCTGAGCGATAGTGAGTGCAAAGTCTTTCCCGGGTCGGATATAGAGGAAGATGCTGAGATCTAGGGAAAGGAGGCAACGAACTCTTAGGCGGTGAAAAAGTTACCGGTCGGCCCATATAAATGACCGTCCTGTTTCGAACTATGAAAAAGAGCTGTAGGATTTTGATACGAAATCGTACTTGCTAAGAGCATGCAGGTAGAATTCGGGCATGGGTACTATGTATCATCTTACTGTCGATGGTAATGTCTGGCCCTATCGCTTACATGCGCCCCTCTGTAATCCAGAGTTCGAGGGAGATGCGTTAGTATATCAGTTCCTGCCAAACGCCTTTTTCAAACCATGATCCCGTGCCCAGTGTCATGGCTCCTTTCTTTAACTGTGTCCTCCCTTGGTAACCCAGACATCTTCCCCGAACCCCGTGAAAGTCTGCCAAATGCATCGTTGCGCAACACATGTGATCGACCGGTGTTGGCAGCCGTGATTACCGAAACTTCGGACACTGATTGCTGCGAGGCCCGCATTGTTGATTCAGTTTCGCCGAAGACAAAGCTCTCCGAATTGCGTTTGTCCATGTTGGGCTGTTGGAAAGGTGTTGCCTGCCCTTGAACATCCCTAACTTCTACCGCCCTACCGTGGACTTGCGAGGTTGCCTTATTCATTTTGGGATGCCGGGTTTTGATAATGCTGCCCTTCCGCGGCGATGATTGAACGGGGGAATCGATGCGTTCTTGCCGCGGGACTTGCGAGTCGATATGTACTTCGCTCAATCGTTCGGTGACATCGACCCAGTCCTGCTACTGTATTTAGAACATGCAGCTTGCATAGAGCACTAACGAGGGATAGAAAAGAGAGGCCACAGCAGCGAAATCCTACCGCAGCCAGGCCCTCTTCCGTACCATCCTGCTCTTCAAATTTCCGATCTCTCCTCTTCCTTCGCTCCTTTCTCTCCACCTTTTCCATCTTCTTTCCCTCGAACTCTGGCCTCCGTGCTGGGCGCCGACTCTCTTTCCTCGTCTCGTCTTCCCTGTTCGCGGTCCTCTTTTTCTCGGTAACAAACTCCCTCTCCAGATCATTCGTTGCGTTGGCTGAGAATACAGCATCGACCCTTCGATAAGTCTTCAGCTTCCTTCCATCGTCCGAAACACTCACACTCTTCACGTATACGCCTTGCTTTGGGCGCTTAGGCTTGCGCTTTCCTCTCGTCTTTGATGGGTTCATGGGCTGATGGCGAATGTGAACTAATTGGGAGTGGCTATTGTGCGGGCATCGTCGAATGCGGTTGTCATTGTGGAGGAGGATGCGGAGCGTCTCGCGCCAACCGTTCTGGGCAATGGAAGAGAGGATGCTGGCCATGCTGTCTATACCGTTGATACTCAACAACAAGGAAACACTGTAGCAACCATAGTTCGCATGATGCGTAGCGAATGCGGTGATAGAGATGGATAACAGAGACGTGAAGGCCGCCGTCAATTGGGCGTTGCAATGGGAGGAAGGGCGATGCAGAGCTAGAACCACGTGCCAGAAGTCCAGCGACGCTTCTCGCAACTACAACATGAACAACATGGCCAAGCTGTTACTCTGGCACGCTTGTTGTTTCCTCAATAGATGTACCTGCTTCTTTCCACCATCCCAGTTCTCGCACGACCATCTGAATTGGCGGGTATATGAGCCTTGAGGCATATGTCTCCAAACGGTGCAATAAAAAAACTACGAAGCGCTTCGCGACCGACGATAGTTTCAGAGGAACCTCTTCCGCAGAGGCTTGCGAGACCTACTTGTGTCTTGGTTCGCACATCATCCGCTTTATTATCATGTCAACTCCATCGTCGAAGCCCAACACGGAAGATGCTCTACCAAGATGGATTGTCGTGATCATATACGGACCACAGCCTCACCCCTACCTACTCCGTTTGGCAACAGGCGACATGCAAGTCAAGCGGAAGCTGAATTGGACGCCTTGGATAGCAAGATGACGGTCTGATGAAAGTATCGATTTCGAATTTGGTGTACAAAACGATTACAACCTCACTTCAAATACCCCATCCCCATTCCCATCCCACTCAGCCTCCCCAGCGGCTCCGCACTGACCGGGCGTCCAGGTCTCGGCGCACTGATATCACCTTTACTGATAGCCCTAGCCACCCACTTCTCGCCATCTTCCGCCATCTCCTTCTCTTCCTTCACGAATGCGGGTTTCGGAACCCCCAACATCCCGCCACTATCATGAAACGTCGCCTTCGGTCGACTAATCGTTCCCTTATCGAGCCGACCTTCAGCCCGACTCCCGCTTTTTCTATCGCGGCCATCTCCAGTCAATGGAGCGGAACTCCTTTGTGACGAGGCACGTGAAGCGGGGCGAGAAGGAAGAGGAGAACCCAACATGCGACGACCAAGTCGAGACCCAAGTTTTGAGCGACGGATGGGGATTTCAACGACTTCGGGGCGACGCGAGCGCCGACAGTAGAAGATGGCCGGGATAAGGATCAGGAGAGCTATGGCTATGCCACCAGCGATGATACCGACCAGGGCACCGATGGAGATGGGGAGTTCTGGCTTTGTGCGTTGAAGCTCTGCAGCTGGCGTGTTTCTTCCTGGTGGAACGAAAGCACCGTCGCCGTTTGCGTTTGAAGTCGCCGATGCAGTCGGTTGGGTCGATGTTATCGAATTTGACGTCGACGACGAGGATGCTGAGGACGGAATAAAAGTAGGAGCTGTGGTCGGAGTGCTCGACGGCCCAGGTGGGCTTGGCTCCACTACATCAGGTTGCACAGGCGCAGGCTCGTTGCCCGTATTGCCCGACTGGTCAGGGATTGCTTGACGATGGCCCAAACTAATGTGCGCATGTGGTACCGAAAGCGGTGCGGTGGATGTTGTGATGAAGAGGAGTGCGAAGGTAATGTAGAAAAGGAGGGTTGTGAAGCGCATCGATGTGAGTACCCGGCATGGCGGAGGCTTCCTCGGTGAAGAGAGAGAGACTGCGCATTTTGAGTGCGAGGATGTCGAACTGCTTTTTGAGAACCGACTTGGATAATCTTTCTCAAAAGTGTTGTGGGGCTTGTACCGCGTCGCGACCATCTGCGTATATGAATATTCGTCATCGTCGTCGTCATAGGAAGATGTAAGCCCTAGCCATGATCTGGGGTGGTTAGAACGTGTGCAATCGATACTGATGTGGGTACATACCTTGAATGAGTAGATATCGATGAAGTTTGTCCGAGTTTTCGAGAGCTCTGCGTGTCGATCCGTTCGCATCGTAGATGGTAAGAAGTATAGTTCACACCTCTCTCAGACCTACTCACGCACGAGGTGGGAGTATACGTGAAACGGCGACGAGGATACATGGGTTCTCGATCATTTAACACCATGCGCCACTCTCAAAGTGAGCAAAAATCCGCGCAGAAAATTTCGATAACAATTCTGCAGGTCTCTCAAGAATATACCCACAGCCATACCGCCACCGAGTGATCATTATTCATGGCAAAACTCATAGTCTGCCCCTTAACCATGAAAACTGGCCACACCTGCATCACAGCCGCATATCGTCCGCAGAAGAGCCGCACCCTTCTTCGCCATCAGCCAGAAGCCTGCACCCCTGCTCCCTGTTTTCTCTTTGGCCCCAGAACGTAATTCTAGTGCTCTCGGAAGAAGCTTCTCGGGTACTGCCGAAAAGGGCAAATCTGGGGTAAATGAGATGCATAAATGCGGGTTTGCGCCATCTGGGGATCCGGTGTCGCAGATCGAGAATTAGCCGAATGGTGAACGAACAAGGTACCTGTAAAGACTTCGGTTTAGAAGGAATGTTTGGTTGACGGGCAGGTACGTTCGAGTCGAGGAAGAAGTGCCGTCAGACTGCAGGATACTGTATCGTGGGCGATTACATGGGTCGGGTAAAGACAAGCATTACCCAAGTCGTAGAGAGCTGCTGCGCAGTTGAAGGAGCAACGCGGAAACGGAAGAGGTTCTAGAAAAAGAATGCAATGCATTCTCTGCGCAAAGAAGGAACGCGGAAGTGTGGTAAATCGAAACGAAAAATTGGCTGACGCGTCAACATCTTGGTGGCCTACTCATTTCACTCCTCCGGATCACGGCCGCGCATCCGCTTCATCTCTCGCAGATAATCTTCCTCGGATTCGAGATCGAACTCGAGCGGCCGGGTGATGGGCAGTATGGGCATTCCCCTGTCTTCGAGTTGCTTCAACCGCCTGGCAGTCATCGGTTTGGTCCTGTTCATGCTATAGACCTTGATGCGACTGAGAGATGTTAGCTCAACGTTCTATGCCGACTGACTGTCCGTATGCAGGGTTTACCTACTGGCATGATGAAGTAACGTGGAGATCCCAGTTCCTTGTTCAAATTAGCCCCAACGTATATTCGGGTTCCACTTTCGTTATACATACCATGCACTCCGCACAAACGTAGGCTGCGTCTGAGGACAAGGTCAGTGAGAGCCATCTCATGATGGAAGGGCACTTGCGTTTAAAGCATCGTCCCATGTCCGCACGCAGAAATCCAGCCAGCCTTCGGCATCGACCGGCATCTCATATTCCCAAATCCGCCATGCATGATAATACTTTTTGCTCATCTTATCGAATGGCACTTCATACCATATACCACCTCCGTCACCACTGACCTCGACTCGCTCAGGCCACCCGCTTCCACTGTAGGCCCATCCAGTCAGCTTGATTTTGCCGTCGTGGACGATTTGATCGTGGTTGACCGGCGTCATGATTGCGCTTGACACCGGCATGGTCTGGATGCTGAATCCATTGCTGTATGTCACATTATGCTTTCCCAACTGCGGGCTATAGTAGATGTACTCTTTCATCTGCACCGGAGCCAAGCTGGGCTCACCTATCACGTTGATCCTGTAGAGCCATTTGCAGCTTCGTGCTCCAATGTAACCACATACGACCACGCGCAACGGGTATCCATGGATCTTGGGCAGAGGTTCGCCGTTCATCTCCCAGGCGAGCATAACCTCATTGATCTTTACCTTTCGATAGGGCACCGAAACGGCATAGTTGTAGACTTGGTTTTTCTTGAAGTACGTGTCGGCGCCGTAAAACTCGACATGCTTTCCGCCGTCTTTCAGGCCACCACAGTACTTGATGACTTTCTTGAGACTGACACCTGTCCATCGAGCTGTGCCGATGGCACCTTCCCCCCATGGTGCGTTGATCAGCTCATCTCCGTCGCCGGGGTACTCACGGATTTGTTCAATCCGCCTTGTACCGCTACATTGCAGTGTAATTGTCTTACTCATGCGGGGAAATATGGATTCGTCTTGGAGTTCTTTCAAGGTGATCTTCATCGGACTTTTCACGCATCCATCGACGTCGAAGAAGTACTTCTCTGCATCAATCTCGGGAATTCCGCCGTGGTTACGAACAAAATGATCGGCATTGGGTGTGATGACAGTCTAGTGGTGTCAGCAAAAGCGGGACCCAGCTGTATACGACGTACATGCCTTGACTAGTCGTTCCTACACCGTGGTCAGTAAGCGTGCTCCTCTGTTACCGAAATCACTTACCCTGGGTGGCTCGCCATTGTACGGGAATTGTAAGATATGTATCATATCAGGGCTTTTTTCCTTCAGAACATATTTCCATGAGATATCCGGGATGTCGCGTAGTGTGGACCCCATCGCATAATGAAAGTGCTTCCATCTGACGCCTTCGAGAATAGGGTTCGTCTTGGGCAAAGGCTCGAATTGGAATTCCGGCGGCTGTGGAGTCAGTATTGCACATTGAACTCGTATCGTACAGTGCCTTTTCGAGCGTTTATCTAGTGCGGAAAAACAGATTGACTTACAACGGGGAAGTCATAATTGCGGAGAATTTCCGCGGCTTTCTTCTTCTTCTCGGGATACTGGGACTTGTTAGAAGCGTATGCGTTGTCGGGGCCTGCGCTGCCAACCTTTTCCCATTCTATGTAGCCATTCCATCCGTCCCGCTCCTCTGCAAAAAACGGTTCCGTGCCCTGCTGTTGAAACGCTCTCGCATTTGGCTCCGCGGGCGCCATTCTGGCTTCTATTCGCTGTCTCGTGTGGAGATGACTGAAGGCTGGAGAGGGATTTCCCACTGTCTCGTGTGGAGGTTGGTTTTATATAGTAGCCTCACCATTTCTGCACGTCAAGGACATGTAATCAAGACTAGTACTTGGCTACTCATCTGCCGTGATGTGTAGAAGAGATGCAAACCTTGTACCTGATGACTGCGTCACTATGATCGATTTTTGGTGTGGGTTGGCAGGGGAGTGGCATGTCGGCCAATGAAGGCGGTAGGGCGGCACAGATGGTACATAGAACCGGCAGATGCGGGTGTGGAGCTTACAAAGCTCGAATGGGCGGGAATGGAAGTTGAAGGGAGAGCAAGACGTGGACATGGTTCCCATCTCAACAGCGGGGGAAACTGGAAACCGGATACTGGGAAGGCGTGGTGGGACAAAGTAAGTTTAGTGTACCTAACACGAGCTCCTTCCCCGAATCTCTCATGCTTCTCCGAACCACCATCTACTCATCTGCATATTCATCTGCATATTCATCTGCCTGTCCACGCTGCGGCTTCGAAGATGGCGTTCCATCTTTCCGATGCGATCATGTGGTACAAAGGGGAAGATTGGCAGTCTCCGGAACTTATTCACGCAGCGTCTTTCACACAACGCAGGCAAGTCAAATAAAGATCCCACGCGGTGCAGATGGTTCCAAAAAACCTGCGAGTCATCACAGACCGTTGCAGCGGGGTTTGCTAATACGACAATGCTCTTTGTAACTGGCTCCCTCGATCGGAAGTTTGTCCAGCGACTTGGTGAAGACTTTGCCTATCCAGTAATTTTAGCCCGTTACCGCGCTTTAGAGCCTTCGATAGAGTTGAACGGTTACGTCGATGACATTTTCATACCGCATAGTAACCATAAATATCCAGCAACCGAACAGTACCCATTCCACCACGACCCCTTCGACAGCACTCCAGCCTGACGACGTCGTTTTCTGCTATCCACAGGGCTGTCGTCACGCTACCCGATGCTTGTTGGCCGGGGGGGTTCGAAGCCCACATTCGGGCCAGATTTGCCGGCCTGTCCGCCATGACGCCCGGCCCCCAAGCACATCTAATCCATCCAGCCCATTCAACAATGATGCCCTCACCTCACCTCCGGCCATAATCCATTCCCCCCGCATCGCGCTACCGTATCCTTGCAGAAAGGAAGAACAAGAAAAGAAAGAAAAAGCCAATGTAGTCATCCACCCGCAATGCCGCTCTTCACGCCCTCGCGCCTCCTTGTCATGGTGCTATCCTTCCTGTTTATGAGCTTCCTATGGACCCACGGCGTACCGCAACAGCGCCCCCCGCACCAGCTTCCCGCCCTCGCCCATGACACGCCCCCGTCGCCAGGAGCGTCCGCCGACAAGGCCGCAACCGCAGAGCCGGAACCGACGAGATCCGCTTCCATCACCCCCCACACGGCGTGCAGAGAGGTGAGAGGGGCGTCGGATGTCATGGTGGTTGTGCGGACGAGCCGAGCCGAGCTGGGTGCAGGACTGCCAAAGCACCTGAAGTCGTTGCTGGACTGCGCGCCCAACGTCGCCATCTTCAGCGACGATTCCGGGATGGTGGATGGGATACCCGTCCACGATGCCCTCGACTCCATATCTGCCAACCGCACGGCAAAGTACGACGAGTTCCGCGAGTACGACAAGATCAAGGCCGACAAGGAGTACAGGTCGGACAGGAAGAGGGCGGGGGCGCTGGACAAATGGAAGTTTCTGCCCATGGTGTACAAGACGTACAAGATGGCGCCGTCGCATCGCTTCTACATGTTCATCGAGCCAGACACGAGCCTGACGTGGACGAACCTGCTCCAGTGGTTGGACAGGCTGGATTACCGGATACAGTACTACACCGGCGCGCCTGTTACGCAGGACGACGTGCGGTTGGTCCAGGCAGGACCGGGTATCCTGCTGTCCTGGGGCGCATTGCGCGCGTATTCGAAGATGTATGACGAGCGGTATGCCGAGGAGTGGGAATCGCATGTGGGCAAGGAGTGCTGCGGGGACCTGATGCTCGCAACCGCCATGTCGGAATCACACGTCGAGCTCGCCTCGTCTTTCCCGCTCCTGCAGGGGGGGGCACCCGGTACCTTGGACTGGACCGAGAGACACTGGTGCGTGCCGATTGTGTCATGGCACCAGATGAACAGCGCAGAAGCGGATCTACTGAAAAGCGCCCACGCGAAATGGACGCTGAAACGCGGATGGGGGACCCCGTACATGGCGCGCGACGCCTTTGAAGACTTTGTGTTGCCCCGATTGAGTGAGAAGAAGGCGGATTGGGACAACATCTCGTCGGATACAGTCATCAAGGCAGAGCCCGGGAAGAGGGAGAAGGAGGCGAAACAAAAGTCCGAGGCAGAGAGGGAGAGGGAGAGGCAGAGGCAGCAATCGACACCCACCCCGACACTCACATCGACACCTGATCACGACGCCAAAGCGACACCCGCGCCTACCGCCGCAGAAGCCCCTGCGAAGCCTCCCCGCAACCCGCACGCTCGCCGCGACAAAGCCTCCGATTGGGAGAGAATCGGCCACACAATAAAAGACGCCGCCGACAGCGTCGAAAACTGCCAAGCCATCTGCAACTCCACCCAAGACTGTTTGCAGTGGAAATACACGTCCAAGAACGAGGGTGAGTGTCACCTCGGCAAAGTGATCAGACTGGGCAAGAAGGCGGAGAAGAAGCCGGGAGCACAGGAGTGGACCAGTGGGTGGAATTTGGAGAGGATCACAAAAGTCACCAAGGGATGGAAAGCTTGTGATAAGCCGAACTGGCGGTTCAATCAGTAAGCGGATGAGTGTCTGTAGATGGCGCGGCATTTGTATAGAAGATTACACTTTCGACGCCTTTTGTGGTGGTCAGAGGTATTGGGAATAGGTTCCGTTGATACGAAGGGTGCATGTCAGCGGAAAAGAGCAGGCGGTAGTAGATCAATGTTGACTGAGCTCGTGTATATATTCTTCCCTGTTGTACTATATTCATTCATAGATTGATGAAGAGTTCGATAAGATGAAGAGAGTGACTAGGAAACAGGAGAGATTCAAGAAATGCTTTGGTATCGTATGCTGTGCTATGCAAGACGAGAGAAAGGGGGAGGGCATATGATGACTGATGGGATTAGGATGATGCTGTCTTGGGTTGTTTTCCAGACCGTATCTCGATTTTCCGTGGCTTCTTTCTGTCCTTGTTTGCCGTGTTGGTAGCTTGCTGTGAGGCTTCGGTGCCCTTTCCTTGCTTCTGTCTCTCATTGGCGAGAAGGTCTGCCGCCTGCCGTAGGGCTGTTGGATCGGGTACGGCATCGTCGTCGTCCGGTGACGGCTCGACATTTTCCTCTTTCCGTGCACCGTCTTCCTCCCCATCCTTCTTCCCCCCCTCTTTCCCATCGCCCTTCTTCCCGCCCCCTTTTGCATCCTCCTTCTTCCCGCCACTCGCCAAAGACCCCAGCTTGATGAACGGTCCATGTATAACACCCACTCCAGCACCCGCCAAAGCACCCAGCCCCGTGGTAGGTATGGCGGTAACCGTTCCCACCACCGTACCAATGAGCGTACCCACACCTGCACCGACAGCTCCACCAATGCCGGCACCGCCAAGCGATCCCTGAAAGGCTCCGCTCTGTAGTATCCGAGCCTTCTTGCTGTTGCCATTGGCTTCGATCTCCTTGCTGTACGCGTCCGTCATCATCTTCTCGCGCTTTTTCGGGTCCGTGAACGACGAGGCGGCGGCTTTGAGCTTGTTGGCCATGTTCTGGGCTTCGATCGCTTTTTCGGCATGGGCAGCGGCTTCTTTGAGGCGTTCTTCGCTGGTGAGGTTGGCGGGAACCGGCTCCTCGGGATGCACCGAGTCGGCCTTCTCGGACGCCATGGCGAAGATGTGAACAGGACAGGGGGTGCGTTCGAGGATGTTCAGACGGGGAGGGCTGGGATGTGGATGCAATGGAATGCTTGTGATGGAGATGGATTCAAAGGTGGATAGGATTTCGGTATGCGGGGCGCGCACTTGACGTCACAAGCTGGCACGCGCCCCCTTACCTACATTTCCCTGGGGTCCAAGCATTGTTGTGCAAGGTAAGGCGCGTCATGTCTTCGAAATTGTCTTGGGCTATCCTACAAAATCGGGTATCTTGAATGCTGCCTTCCGCCTGCTGTCCCGTGCTGCTCGTCGACGTCGTCTCGGCACACTTTTCCTACTGCCCCGTGCCTTCGGCTTCTTCCTGAGCTTTCAACGTGTTCAAACGCAGCTGGTTGCGCTTCCCCAGTATGCGCAGCGTGTTCCTTCGCTCAATCTCCGTCATCTGCTCCCAGTTGCCGATGCGCGAGAGGGTGCCGTCGCGGTTGACGACCATTGGGCCGAGGTGATCGAGTTTGACGCCTTCGCCGCTGCCTACATTGAGCTCGATAGCCTTGGAGTCGGCCGGAGGTTCGGCCAAGGCAAGTGGCTTTCGGGATGCGTTCGGAGTGTCCTGTGCGTCTGATGTGCTTGTCGGAGAGGTGTGGTTCGTGGCCATGGTTCGGTAGAGGGGATTGTTGCAGGTGGGCAGGCGTCGTGTGGCCGCGGTGGCGCTGGTGGATGACAGCTGTGGAAGGAGCGGCAGGAGCAGAAGACGGCGAAGGAGTGTCATGAATGTGGGTGAGGAGAAGATGTTTCAATGGCTTCCACTGTATTCGTCGAAGTGACTACCCGCTTCTACGGACCTTTTGGAAACTCTCTCTTGCTGACATAAGCCGCCTTGGGAAGGTGCCCCACATCTCATCTCTACTATGTACGCTCACCATGCTTGAAGATTGTTCCACAGTCTTTGGAGCTCAAGAGCTTGATAGGATGGCCTTTGGATACGTTTTACAGAATGTCGTGTCGCATCGTACGGGGTTTGTAGTGCTGATACCCACGCTTTCAAGCAGACAAGAGGCTGAAAATCAACTCCATGCGGTTGAACTATCTCTTCCCAGCTCCTCGTTCCTTCACCGTGTTGGATATCTCCTTTGCGACATCAGTACCTAGCTCCTCAAATCCCTTCACTACACCCTCCCGATCACCCTCTTTCAACTCCTGACTCATCTTGAACTTGCCCTCCAGCCTGTCAAGTTCAATCTCGATACCAACAATACCTTTCTGCAGCAGTCCAACATAGTGCTCCGGTGCATCGTCCACACCTCAAGCTTTCGGTCTCCCCTCCTGCCCATCAAACCCCATGACATTCTCTTCGGCATACTGGGAGAGCGCACGAATTTGCTTCGACAAAAATTCATTGGTCTCTTCCGCTTTCGAATCATAGTAGATCCTGGCACGCCCGTATGCTTGTGCAGCCGTGTAGTTCCACGTCGGCACTACCTTGCCTGTATCTGGCTTCGTCTCCGTGTAGAATTTTGGCGTGACGTAGTGATGCGCGGTTGCTGTGAAGAGTACCAGGACTTCTTCTTCCAGAAAAGAGCCACTCGATTTCTCATTGGACTCGAGATGCTCAACCATGGATTTGGTTTGTGGGTTGGCGCGGGCGATATGACCCCGCAATACGCCCAGCTCGGTTTCGCTCGCATCATCGCGAACATCGAGGAGGAAGGGGATGTGGCTGGATAATATCTTTGGCTGGTGAGCAGAAGAGATGGCGGTGGTCAGGATACCGAGAGGGTTTGATCGAATCAGTTGGCGGAGAATCGGGACCGAGGCTTCGGCGTGGACGCTGCGAAGATACATTTTGTAGATCCGAGAAAGACCCAAAAAAACCCCCAAATTCGCTGTCGTTTATTTTATAATATCCATCTCGGTGGCATTTGGTCACATGGAGTGCGTCAAACGCTGCAAACGCGATTGTGGGGTTGTGATCGGAAAAGGGCAATTGGTGCGCTCTTCACGTTCACTTGACGCCCTTTCTTCTATCGAATTTTTGGAACGCATGCTTGACTACCATGTGCCCGCGAAAGTTTCCCAAATCGGAGTATAGTGCATTTGATGGGTGAAAGAGTAGTCACGTGAAGTCACCCAGGTCCTTTCCGAGATGCAAGTCTCATAGGCCCGGGACTGATTAGTAACTTTGACTGGGCGCAGACTTTCCCTATGAACTAGCGCAGGAATGACTGGCCTTCGTAGGTTGATCCGATGAACTCGAAGGTTTGGAGGGATTGACATCAAAGTACCGTGAGTGCTAGGTCTAATTAGGAAGTGGCTGATAGCCTATTAGACGACGCAGATTCAACCTTGTGGGGCTTTAGTGGATCTCTTAGATACTTCAATATACCTTGGCATCCACTCACAGTTAATGGACGTTAGTCTTGATTACGTAAGTAGCCCTACAAAGCTGAATTCGCGTTGTCTGATAGGCTATTAGATACTTCCTAATTAGACCTAGCACTCACGGTTTGTGAGAGATCATGCGGTACTATTGTCATCCAACTCTACCCCCTTTTCTTGGAAAAAAAAAACAAGTGACATGTTTACTTTGTGAAGAGCTTGCAGTAAGCTGGCGGTACATACAAGCTGACACGCGATGAGATTTCTTACCGCTGAAGATGGACAACACTTGTGTAGATACTCAAGGGCTACCGTTCAGGCTGGGGGCTCCATTTCGACTCCACTTGGCTGAGTAATTGATATGGAGGTGAAAATGACGTCGTGTCTAGTTCAAATAGAGGTCTAGAGGCACTTCTAGAGGCCCTTTTTTATTTAGTGAAACGCTGGGAGAGGTTCAAGCCACACTAGGCAATATTTGGTGTCGTACAGTACTATGTAGGATTACCTGCCCCACGCGCCATTGAACAAACTAGGCCATGCTTATAAAATGACGTGTCCTCGATACATGTTGGTGTGGGGAACCGGACCTTGAATCGGCCATATTGACACTTCGATTGTCTGCGTTTCTGAATCGCATACATATGGACAACAAAGTTGATGGCAGAGTTGTGGGTGGGTGTGAAGAATCCGATTTGGTTACCTGATGAATACTCATGCGCCTGTTATGGACATAAGCACTGATACATCACTTTGCTAAGCATGACCTACCTAATTGGATTAATGGTGCATTGGTATTGCGGGGTGACATCAAATGCCTATTGCCTAGATGGGCCTGGATCTATGATACAATGGAGAAGTCGCGTTAACTTCTTCCCTGTATATAATATCCGAACCTAATTATCCGATTACCCGACATATGCTGATTGGCTGTTATTGGAATATCATAACATTTGACCAACACGTACTATACTAGGCGGTTGTTTTACTGCAAGAAGGTTGCTTGTACTAACACTAGTACCGACTAGGTTGTGTGTTGGTCTTCGTATTGTCAATACAGCCTTGAGTTTAGGATAAGTATAAAAGCATAGCCTTCACCCCATCTATTACACAGCACCCAAGCATATCCCAAGAATCTCCAAAGTCCAAAAACCTCTTTTCCACCTACCACCCAAAATGAACTTCACTTCCATGATCGCTTTCATCGCCCTTGCCGTCGGCTCCGTCTCCGCCGCGGCTGTTGCCCAGCCCGCTGTCGAAGTCCGCGCCCCGACCGGTAAGTAGATGACCCTCTCCTGATGAGCACAGTGACTCACATGTTTATAGGCTGCGGCCTCAACCCTCTTGCGAACTGCTAGACGAAGGGAAAAGCTCTCGTGTCATCACTGGCGACCTAAATGTGCAGAATCAAGCTTGGGAAATGATCTAGAACTCATGTAGACATTCAAAACACTCTCACTTGTGCCTGACGCACTCATCCTCTGATGTCCATGTTTTGCTCTGTTTTCAATTTCGTTTCAACTGATTGTTGTCCTCACCAATTGAAGAGGAAATTACGTCCTCGACCACGAAATTATCACTCTCCATGGTGCTCAAAACGATGACGGTGTTCAACTGTACTCTCAGTGCATGAACCCCAAGGTTATGGGAAGCGGTACTGCTCTCTACAAGGACGACGCAGGCATCAAATACAACCTATACATCAGCCAGACTACCTACCCGATCCCTGGACCCGCCCTGTAGACAGCTGCGAACTGGGAATTGATCAGGGTGTATGGATCGTGGATCACGAGATGGTCGTTTTCATGTCAGATCAATCGTCCGCGCGCATTCGATCAACTACCATACTTTGCTTCCGGCATTTGGGAAATTTCATTCGGGTTATACACATTTGGCAACCTTGACCCCCTCCCTACTTTAGCAAAGACGGTGGCAGGTGTCAAACAGTTCATCACCGAGATTGAGGTGTTGAAGCGTTTGAAGCACCACCACGTGGTTTGAGTTTATTGGGAGCTACACCAAGCCAAAGTATATGTGTCTGATCATGTCTCCCATTGCTGACATGGGCCTTTCTGCCTATGTACCTTGTGTGGGCCGACATGACCAGACATGGGTTGAGCATGTTTACGACTTTCTTGAAGAGCATGGATCACGGCAGGACTCTACAGCCTTTATCTTGAAGCTAACCCTAATCTCAAACTGACCTTAACTTATTCTTAACTTAAGCTTAAGCTACCACGCCTATTCTTAACTTAAGCTTGAGCTACCACGAAATAGCTCAACCTACTATAGTGTTGCCAAATCTACCAAACCTCACTACGTGACGTCAGCTCGGCCGACCACGCTAAAAGTTCGGCGCTTGAAAATTTTCTCGGCCTACCACCGTAACGCTCAGCCTACCACTATAATACTCAACTTATTATAAAAAAATTATAATTCTAAAATAACCCTAAAACTATACTCCATAGCCCTAATCTAACTAACCCTAACCCTAAACTAATCCTAAAC